>BLKR01015044.1:0-121739 GCA_011170035.1 Teleogryllus occipitalis
ACTGGCTGGGCGTCCTTGACGGAGGCCACGTCGACACCCGTCAACTGTTCCTGTGGGGGCTGTGAGCGTGGAAGGAGAGCGGAGCAGGGGAGCGGAGGATGGGAGCCATGTAGGGAAGTCGTGAGTCGTCTGGTTGGCCGCTCCGGACGGGGGCTACTTCGGCGCCCTGCGGGGGTGGCTGGGCTTTAATGAGCGAGAAAGGGGCGATGGTCGTCGACTGGTTGGGCGTCCTTGAGGGAGGCTACGTCGACACCCGTCAACTGTTCTGTGGGGACTGTGAGCGTGGAAGGAGAGCGGAGCAGGGGAGCGGAGGATGGGAGCCATGTAGGGAAGTCGTGAGTCGTCTGGTTGGCCGCTCCGGACGGGGGCTACTTCGGCGCCCTGCGGGGGTGGCTGGGCTTTAATGAGCGAGAAAGGGGCGATGGTCGTCGACTGGTTGGGCGTCCTTGAGGGAGGCTACGTCGACACCCGTCAACTGTTCTGTGGGGACTGTGAGCGTGGAAGGAGAGCGGAGCAGGGGAGCGGAGGATGGGAGCCATGTAGGGAAGTCGTGAGTCGTCTGGTTGGCCGCTCCGGACGGGGGCTACTTCGGCGCCCTGCGGGGGTGGCTGGGCTTTAATGAGCGAGGAAGGGGCGATGGTCGTCGACTGGCTGGGCGTCCTTGAGGGAGGCTACGTCGACACCCGTCAACTGTTCCTGTGGGGACTGTGAGCGTGGAAGGAGAGCGGAGCAGGGGAGCGGAGGATGGGAGCCATGTAGGGAAGTCGTGAGTCGTCTGGTTGGCCGCTCCGGACGGGGGCTACTTCGGCGCCCTGCGGGGGTGGCTGGGCTTTAATGAGCGAGGAAGGGGCGATGGTCGTCGACTGGTTGGGCGTCCTTGAGGGAGGCCACGTCGACACCCTTCAACTGTTCCTGTGGGGACTGTGAGCGTGGAAGGAGAGCGGAGCAGGGGAGCGGAGGATGGGAGCCATGTAGGGATGTCGTGAGTCGTCTGGTTGGCCGCACTGGCCGGGGCTACTTCGGCACCCTGCAGGGGTGGCTGGCTGTACTTGAGAGAGAGGCTACAAACTGCAACAGTGTCTGGGGACGGGAAGGGTAGAAAGGGAGCCAAGGAGAGGCGGCGAGTAGGGAAGGCATGTGTCGTCTGGTTGGCTCCACCAGGCAGGGGCTACTTCGGCACCCTGCAGGGGTGGCTGGGTGTACTTGAGGGAGGCTATTGACTCTGTGACTTTCGCAATTAACTTTGTGCAATGAATTTGAGGAGTTGTCAAATTAGAACGTGAAAGAAGTGATTTCAAGACCATGATGAAATTGAAAACAATTTTAGAGATGAAGACAGAATCCCGAGTAAATATTGTAATATTTGTGAATACAATTGGCTCCCAAACCTTGCGTTCTTAGTGCATTATAGTCATTTCTTTCTGTTTCCTTATTTTTGTTAACTGTTTGACGCAGTTATATTAGTCCCCTTTGTATACCTAACGCTTGTAATTTTTTAATGATTTTCAAGATCCTATAAATGCTATTGTCTCTATGTTATGAAATAAAGTGAGAATAGAGAGCATTATTTGTATTATTAAGACTTAAATTCTTAAACATTACTTACCATGTCGATGTTTTAATTAACGTAGTTTATATACTAGATATAAAGAACCACTATTTGTATACTACATATTCACAATGTGCTCAATGTGTTCACATAAAACATATCTCTGGAGTTTGTATCTCGCAATGTTTTATTTGTATCCATGTATTAAAAAACTTTCCTTTCAGAATCCGAGACATTACTACAAAAACTACAAAACAAAAAACTTTTCTCGTTTGGATATACGTAGTTTCTGAGCAATGCAACAGAACATTATACCCTGAAGAACCTTCAATAAAACTTGCTCGCACGCCAAAAGTAAAAGAACTCCAGAATTCGAAATAAAGATGTACAGGCAGTGATCTATTATTAAATGAGAGAATTCAGTCATATATTTCACGGTTAACAGAAGCATTCAAGGGATTAAAGCAGTCCAGAAGATTTAGTCTTTTAGCTACAGTGGGATTCAAAGGGCTGATTGTGAAGGATCTTTAAAGATCGTGGTATGTGGCACCCAACAAATGACAGTGACGTAATATTAAATGACTGAATTCAGTCCTATATATCACGGTTAACATAAAAATTCAAGGGATTAAAGCAGTCCAGAGATTTAGGATTTTTGCCACAGTGGAAGTCAAAGGGCTGATTGTGAAGGATCTTTAGAGATCGTGGCATGTGGCACCGAATAAATGACAGTACCGTAATATTAAATGACTGAATTCAGTCATATATATATCACGGTTAACAGAAACATTCAAGGGATTAAAGCAGCTCAGAAGATTTAGTCTCTTAGCTACAGTGAAAGTCAAAGGGCTGATTGTGAAGAATTTTTAAAGATCGTGGCATGTGGCACCGAACAAATGATTTGTGCATTCTAATATCCCTCAGTTATAACAACACGTTTACAGAGGTCGAGCCGGGATGCGCTAGGGACTTTGGCCCCCCTCCGCGTACTGAAATATGTATTTCTCCTCCTGCACTATTTAAAATAATCTCTGTGAGTATCCATCTTCGTAGCGATGTTTTCGAATCGAAGACATCTTTATCATTCATACTCCCGTTTCATCCCTAGAACAGCTTTAATTGGCTCCAAACACTCGCCTCTGTGTCCTAAATGCGGTGTTGTTACAAAGCTTACTGACATAGAAATCGCTGCCTATGAGTGCTCAAATGGCAACATAACTGAGCAACCAAATAGCTATATTATTAATTTTTTTCACAGGCTCCTGTTTAAACCGAGAGTTAGAAACTTTTTGTTCCCCTTGTTTAACCCTTAACATTAAAAACCAGCAAACGCTACATCTCTTTGAATTGTTATAACGTATTTTTTCGTTTTCTTTTAGTAGTATCAACACGTTTTGCCAAGTGTTTACCATATTTTAAGACACTACAATAATTGAATTTTAGGAGTATTTATTTTCAAGCATTTAGGAATTCTTGAAATTTTATTGAAATGTTCGCCAATGTAAAAAACGTTTTAAATATAATAATTAATGCTGTTTAACAATATCTATTAACAATGCGTACATTTAGCACATGTATTCTGATTCGAATATTATAAAATGAAAATATCAAATTAACAGTTTTAGGAAGATGATCCTGAATTATTGAATGATAAATTGAATTGAAAATAGTAACTTAAAGTTGATATACATTCATTTACACATTTCTATGCTTGTGTAAATAAACTAGCATGTTGTGATGTGTGATTCTTCGCACGTCTACAGTAGATACTGGTCGATTAGATATGATACAGAGGGCGGTGAGTAGGATACAGATCCGTCCATTGCAGGGAACAGCAGACTAGAAGCGGACAAGAACATAACTACTGTGTAAGTGCACAAGAGAAATAAAAATATTTTCTGTGCCTTTTGTGCATAGATAATCAGGTGTACATGTTGGCTAATGTTACTAATTTAATAATAATATTGATGATTCATGAATGAAGCGTACAATATTTTAGTTTGATATATTTATAGGGGATGTAATAGAATGCCAAAAACTAACCACGATAATGCGATGGAATCCCAGATGCAGTAAACCAAGGAGAATGGTACACGTTGATGTTGTAAAACTTGTGTATTCTTGGGAAGTGAAGAAGTTTCTGTGGTAACTTTTCTACAGCTCTCTTTCTGTGCGATGTAATCGCACGGGTTCAGCTAGTTTTGTTGAATACGTTGAAATACCGCTTAATTGTAAAACAGATTTTTCCCTGCAGACTACTTGAATTTATACGTGATTTTTCTCTTACAAGAAAGTGAATCATTGATCTGATTCCCCTCTTCTGTGGAAACAACTATTCCAGCAAAGAAATTGAACACTGAAAACTATAAGTGCAACAAGAAGGATTACTTCCGGGATTCTTAAATTTCTCTTTAATCAGTAGAACGTATTGAATTACGTATTTGTCGATTTTAATTATTCGAATTATTCAATTGAGCATCCAAATGACTTTCGTTACTACTGAAAATTTGCAGAAAGCTTTGTTTTAAGATGGGTCGGCGGTATCTGGTGGGAGAGGGCTAATTACAACATACCATCCTTCTGTGCGATTCTATAGAACAATTATTAGAACAATTTTTAACCCGACACGTCAAATTTGATTCGAAAACTCAACGGAAGACGTGGTTCAATACATGTCATTGCAGGCCTTCCGATCAGGAGCTCCTAGGTTCCAGTCCGGACGGTGGCAGGATTTTCAACACTATTTTGTCAGCTTGCTCAAATTGAATGGCTGTCTGGAAGAGAATTCCAGCCAGCTGCTATGATCGGTAGTTTTCCATAGTTTTCCAATCAATACAAGGCGAAAGCCGGAGTAGTACCCTGACGAACGGGCTACGGACCGCGCGCGATTTTTCCTTCCTCTTCCTCACCCTTACATACACACACTAATCTGCACTACATTACCACACATGCCAGAAAACCAGTCGAAAGCTTAGAGCCTATCCCGGCTGGGGCGGTGCCTCGCTGGTGGGAGATACCTGGTTGGGGAAGCCCGATATTCGACGGTAGATCATTAGGCAAACATCTTTATTTCGAAAAATTTATTTTTCTAGCTGAACAAATATCCACACAATTAATATCTTATAATTGCTACCTAGCACATCACATCGACGCCAATCACACAAATCTTTGGGAATTTCTCAGAGTTTCTACGGAGAAGTTTCTGTGCACTACGGCACCTGGAGCTGGAGAGAAAAGACCGTTCCTTCCTCAGCTGGCCACACAGCGGCCACGCAACCTTCAGGGAAACAGGAAGCGATTATAGCAACGCAATGAGCTACTCCACGGCTCTCCCGAACGATAAATTCTGCAGTGCAGGCGCATCAAAATGTGCCCTCCCAGGCCCCTTGCCCACCTGCGGGCACAACCCACTTCCCCTGGCTGCGCTCACTTTTCCCCTCCGAATCCAGAGAGGATGAAAACGCGCTAGCTGCAGCGGAAAATTCAAGATCCAAATATCACGACGAAAGGTTGCCTCAGAGGATCTGCATTTGAATTATGCTTATATACTCTATTAATTATTATGAGTACTTTATTTTATGTTTATATTCTTTGATGAATTCTGAATAGTACAATAAATTAGTTCAATAACTTTTGTATTTTTAATATATGAATAACAAATTCTTTGTTTTGATTATTTTTGTTATATTTTATTACACGCTTAGCTTATTTGTTGTATAGAGAATAATTTGGAGTATATTATTTTAACAAATCCTAAGTAGAATATATCCCAGAATAAAACTTCGCCTTTGATCTAGTATTATTCACCTACGAGCTGTTAGCTCTTAACAGACCTGCATTTTTTCCTAATCTGAAGGTAGAATGTTACGATTGACTGATGATGAGACTGATGAGACGTAAATAAGATATTTGTTTTTTAAAAACACTCTGTGATCTTGTGTTGTTTTAGCTCGGGAAAATTTTCTTTTGTAAGTAAATGAGGTTTAATCTGTCCAAGAATTGGTTTTAACCCATCATTGAAGAATATATTATAATAAGCTTTATTAATTTCGTGGTATTTTTGATATACTTGACATCTTGTATCAATAGATTTGTGCAAGCCTTTGCAATTAGAATATTTAGGTGTTTGAGAAGAAAATTTTTTCTCATGTGTAAATTCTCGACGATAAAAACAAATTTCTTTTCCTTAGCAGGATTTGGTGGTATGACCAAAATGGAAACATTTAAAGCATTGCATTGGTCATGTACCTCACATAAGGTTCCACTTTACTTGGTACATGAAAAATAAAAATTTCCGTAGGAAGCGACTGACCAACAAAAGAGATCCGAACTGTTTGACTCGGGATCCAATCCTCACCACTGCCCGAACGAAAATCTTTATTTTTGCGGTTTAATCTTTTAACATCTAAAATTTCTATTTCTGATTGAGAAGCTTCTTTAATTTCTTCTTTTGTAAATTCTGTAGGAATTCCTTTTATAATTCCTTTTTTATATTGTCTAAAACCGAGAACAAAAGCCTCTAAACCTTGTGTCTGCATGTCTTTGTCTTGAATAAAGTGATTGGCGTCATTCCAAAAACCACTTCTACTTTATATGCTCTTTTGTTTCTGACTTCGAAATTTTTGTTTTATTTTTTTTAAATTTTATTTTATTTTCTAGAGAAAGTTTCCCATTTTGTGGGCATTAATATCTTCGTTGTCTTGTTTAGATTTTCTTTCCAAACACAAAAAAGGACCATGGATATTTAGATTGAAAAAAGCACAATTTTTCGAAAATAGAGAATTGGCACTCACCTGTAAGACAGATGATTTGTATGTACTTCACAAATGGCTAAAAAAAACTTTGTTTAGCAAAGAAACACGTGGATATGAGTTTAAAAGGTGCTACAAATTTTAACTTCGAAAATAATTATCATTTTTTAGATACTCCTTTCTGTTTTGAGGAAATGGAAATCATCTTTCATAATGTAAACATCAGATCTGTTCCAGGGCTAGATAAGCCATTGTATGATATTCTTACATTATTACTTCAACTTTTGAAAAGAGTACTGCTTGATCTTTTTAACGATACTTACAATAATTATACGTTTCCAGAATAATGGAAAACTTACCTCATTGCATTGATTCCTAAATCGAATACTGATAAAGTTCGCCCGATTTTTATGGCGTCGCTGAATTTTAAAACGTATGGAAAAATTGATTTATAATCGTTTATGCTGGTGGTTGGAATCAAATAAATTGCTTCAACGCAATATGGTTTCCGAAAGGGGAAATCTTGCACAAATAATCTTTCAATATTAAATGCTCATATACATGAAAGTTTTTATAAAAAAGAATGTCTTATAGCTTTATTCTTAGAGGGATTTTTTTCTCTTTCAACCATGAGCCTTTTATCTGCACTTTCTTCAACAAAAAATCTTCTTGATTGAACTACAAGAGCCTTCTCTCTTCTTTGGGGAAATCGAAAACGTCCATTTCACTATCAGAGCTGTCTGAATTACCTGAAGATGATGTAGATGATAGGTCACGTGGTGGGTTTGGTGTAGGAATGTCACGACCAAGTGGTACGGGTCCAATGGCTGATCAAAGTTATTGCAATACATTGTCAACGTTCTTCTGAAATTTAATCAATCGCAAATTTCGCAGAAACTGTGGGCGATGTAAAGACATCGAATCCATGGTGGAAATAACATAATTTCCACCATGATCGAATCTACATATTTAATCAGGTTGCAAGACTGACTCATTGTCACCCTGCTTTTAATCAAAAGTAGCGAATTGTCGCAGCCCTTCCTTTACGTATGACAACGCTTGCTAATTTGAAATACGAAAAACCGAAAATTTTGCAAGAACTGTACGTGATAGTAGAAAACTAAAATTATATATGTAATCAAAATGAAAAACTGATTCATAATCACCCGTTTTCATCAAAAGCGGGAAATCGCCGCAGCGCTGTGTAATGTCATAATCAATTTTTCAAAAACATTTTGAGTCATAGACTTTTTAATTTTCTTTTAAACCATTTGTTATAAAAAAAGGCACAAGAGTTTTTGATTAAATTTAGACCTTATTAATCGTAAAAGATCAAGAGAACAGTGCTGGCCGCGTGTTCGTTGAAACGCTGATTTTTCGAACATTTAACAAAAATAAAAAATTTTCGGCCTTTTGGCACAGCTACAATTGTGAAGATACAATTCTTTTCTTAATGAACTGTGCTCATCAACAATAAATCTGAACATTACGCCACGATGAATTTTTGGAAAATGTGAGTATTTTTGTGTAATTTGCGTCAAACTAAGTCGCCCACTCCGAAAATCCTGCGCTTCATTAACGTAATTTCAGAAGTGTATTGAGGCAGTTGGATGCTACTTAGTAAGTTAGAATGTGTGTATCATTTCATATTTCCTTGTACATTTCTTACATTGGAGCTTTGGTTATACGTTTAAAAATTAATCTTTTAGAAAATATTTAAAATCTAATTGAAATATATGAAATAAAATTGCTAGCTTTCAGGGTATATCAGATTGGATTGCAACAATGACATTCCGCGTCGCGACGAATTTCTGTGAATTACATTTCATTGTTGTGACATGATTTAGCTGTACTCGTATGAAAAGCCGTTATAATTGTCAAATTTGTGGTGACATTTGCTAGCAAGCCTTTAGGTTGCACTCAAAATGTTCTACAATTTATAATGAGTTTTACAAAAAAATGATGACTGAGATGTGTTAAATTCAGAGGGAAATTAAGGTGTAAATAGTATTACATAACCATTACTAAAGGTGAGAAATTAATTAATGAATAATCACCAATAGTTTTCTCCTCATAGGTAACAAAGGATGATAAAAGATGTGGCGCTAGTCTCATTGTCGGTAAACTTCCCCTATTTCCGAAAATTGCAATAATTACAATAAGTTAATATTTCAAAACTATAAATATGAATTAAAAATTGACAGTATTTCTGTAGCTGTAAGGCCCACAAGGAGTTAACTCAGAGGACCTGTGTTCGAGTCTCGGTAAGGAAAAAATTTTCCTAGTTGAAATACTTTTGCAGATTATGTGGTAATATAAAATAGCGGTGAAGTTACAAATTTTGCGAGAAAATGTGTGCCGACTAGTTATTTATAGACCAAGGGTCTTACTTTGCTATATTAGCATTTGTTTAATTAAATAGACTATAAGTACTGGAACGTATGATATTTTTTTCGGTTTACTCTATTTTGCTCATACGCAAGTACTATATTACTAACTGTATTACCATTTTTATACTCTTTTACATAAAGTCTGAAAGTTTTAAATCATTTGGATATTGTATTTATTGAGTTTAATTGTTCTGATTTCTTTAATTTAGTATTTTAAGTGGTGGATTTGGAGGTATTATTTGAGTATTCAAACTGATTATTACTGAGCAATGATTTGAATCTACATCTGCATTTACATATTAATATAAACTGGCAGATTTAGTAACCTAAATAAATCGCACTTAAACAGAACAAACTTTCTTGCGCTTCGTAATGCTTACGTAATACTATTTACACTGCAATTTCTCTCCAACTCAACACACCTCATTCATCATTTTCTGTAAAACTCAAATTTTTGGAGAATTGTGCGAAACCTTATTTCAAAATCTATCTTTAAGGAACAGACTCCATTGATGTAAAACTCTCTATCATCAATATTTTAGTTGTTTGAAGACGCCGAAGAAACTTCAATTTTCGAAAAATCAGGGTTTCCACCGAACATAAGAACAGATCATTTTCTTTAAGCCTTCACGCTATCCAGTAACAAAGTTTAATAAAAAAAAGTTGGTTTTAAAAGTTTAAAAAATTTTATTCAATAATGTCCCAGGGGTTACATGTAAAGTACCCCCTTACATCAAAATTTAAGTTTCACACTCAAGGGAGCGCAACATCAGCCAGATCGATTGCAAAATATCAGTTTTGGAGCAAATCGGCAACACGTCTTAGCCACTAGCGTCGAGCTAGCGACGGACGGATGTTGTGCTGCCATTCGATTTTTCGATGTCAAGGACACACAAAACATGGTTTTTGACTATGCGACGTGTTAGAGAATTTTCTAAATTCAGCAACTGAATCTATCCACTTTTTCGTTACCAGAGCCCTGTAATAAGAGTTTTCTGCCGACAATCTGCCGTTTTATCGCACAGTATTACAAAGTTCCCTCTATTGCGTAGGCGGAAGGGAGTAAATAAAAACTAGGGGAGAACTGGGAGTAAATTGCACAGTGGCAATGGATAAATAAAGAGAGTAAGGAGAGTGGCCGCGCCAAGAGTTTTCTGCGTATTGCGGTCACCGCCGACGAAGAGAAATTCAAATATTACTAACATCCTAGGGAAATTGCGCCATTGACAGCAGTTCCAGTATATTGAAAATCCTTCTCAACTTGATAAAATGCAGCTTCCTTTGTGCTAACAAAACGTTTGCATGAAAGCTGCATCCACATCAGTCAGCGCAAAATCTTACTTTGAAGTGTCTCGTTTCGTGAGGGATGAGAAGAAATTTAAGACAGCAAGAGAAAATTCTGTTATTAAGCAGAGCTGACGAGTCTGAGTGAGGGCGCGAGGGAACTCGGCCTCAACTCCACAGTCGTCCCTTTTTTGGCAATACCTGGAAAGGAACGAAGCAGGTATTTTGAAGTAATGATATGAGTAATTAATATAGTGGATGGGTAAAAGAGACAACGCGAAAACGCCGAGAAAACCTACCGCAAAGCGGTTTGTCCACCACAAATTCAATCTGGATTGACGGGGATTTGAACGTCGCTCCCAGAGGTACAAAGTGAGGCGCCTGACATTAACGTTGTGAAAAGATGGTCTCCGTAATTGGTGATCGGATTTAATTGACGCGCGGAAGTTGAAGTGCACCTCCTCCGCCTGCGCCCGGACTCAGCATTCGACCGAAGCTCCAATCAGCAGAAGAGAAGAAGCACAGAGCGTTCTTCATCCTTTGAAGAGATCGAACCCACCACCAACGAATGCGAGGGAACATCTCAACAGGAAAAAGACCTCCCGCCTGGGCAATCATGCGCGCGTGGAACTTGCTCTTGCTAATGGCTGCGCTTCCAATCGCCCAAACAGTAGACCTCCCAGAGCCCCAGTTGGAAATCAACAAGTGCTGCGGCCCGTTTCAAATGCTCTCTGCAAACGGGTCATCATGCTTGAATGTCTCCTTACTGCGCAGGCTCGCACGAGATAAGAGTCAAGAATTACGTCTTTCTTCATCTACTCATTACGCCGTTTTGCAACCAGGTGACGAGCCGTGGGTGGATCGTTGGCTGCCTCCCGGCGTCCCGTCCCATCGCGTCAGCAAAGTGAATTTCCACTACCTGGATTACCTGAATCGCATACATCCACAGCTTGCGATGTGGACGGTGGACAAATCTGCCGAGTGGGACGAGAGCCAGGCGGAGGCAATAGGCTCTGCCTACTTTAGTCGGCGCGTCATCTTCCTAGAGAGCTATAAATTTCAAACAAGTGTTTTCGGCCCAGACCCACGGCCGCTGTACAATACCAAGCTGTTCGGACTGGGTCTGGGAGGCTACCGGCCGGCATTCAAGTACTGCGTGGACGCGGCCCAACCCCCGCTTGGGCCCTTTGCGCTGATTATGGAACCCGACTGCGAATTCGACGCGTGTGTGCGCAAGTGCTGCAAGCCGTGGGAGGTGGTGGCGGCCGGAAGGCGCGGCGGCTGGACTTGTTGGACCGACCGGCGAGCACATGAATGGCCGCACAACTCGTCCTTATTCCGACTCTTACCCCGCAAGGAGGGTGAATACTACTACCCGAGGTATTCTCTCTCTCTCTCTCTGTCTCTCTCTCTCTGTCTCTCTCCCTGTCTCTCTCTAAATATTAAAACTCTAAATGCAAATTGGTAAGCAAAGGTGAATTAGTGTTGTTCTTATACGTAGAAAACTAACGTACCCGTGCGAGAACTCTCATGTATCAATACCCACCCTCATCCCTATTTTGCAATTTTCATATTAATCCTGTAATATATCTTTTTTTCAAGACCCTCTTATCTTTCTTCACTTGTTCTATGTCTTCTTGTAATTGATAACAATACAATACACCCTTGTCAATTCAAACTTTTCTTATTTAAGTTTATTACTGTGCATAGAGGTACACCCGTGTAAATCAATCACTTAGAATATCAAGTAATTAGTATAATTTCACTTACAGTTGCAGATTTATGGTTGTTAGTATTGGTTATGTTCGTATCTTAAACAACGATCTCAGAAAGTTGAAATACCTTACTGGAATGATGGAACATTACGTACGCACCTTTCCGACTCTTTGCCCGTTGCATGTGGAGATCCTCAAGGATCGATTTTAGGCCCTATTCTGTTCCTACTTTACGTAAACGATATGCCCTCGACGATTCGAAACGGAAGAACGGTTCTCTTTGCGGATGACACGAACATCCTTTGCAATAAAGAAACCGTAAATAGTACAATATCAGATATTTCAAATTGGTTCCGAAATAACAAATTAATAGTAAACGAAAAGAAAACGGTTTTAATGCAGTTTTCCATATCAAATAAACAATTCGGTGCTCCATTGAAAATGAACGGTGTACCATTGACTGATGTTAAGGCAACAAAATTTTTAGGTCTCTCAATTCAGTCAAACCTTTAATGGAACGTCCATTTAAATGAATTGAACACAAAATTAAGTTCATTATGCTACGCGTTCAGAATTCTTGTAAATTCAGTCAGCCTTCATACTGCTCGTTGTGTATACTTCGCGAATGTTCATTCCCGCCTGAGATATGGCATAATATTCTGGGGAAATACATCTTATAGCTCCCAGACTTTGATTACAAAAACGAATTGTACGAATAATAACCGAATCCCACCCACGTGATTCTTGTAAGCCTATCTTCATTAATCTAGGAATTCTACCATTACCGTGTCTTTTTATTTACGAGTCAGTGGTTTTTGTAAAAAACGACTTGCTTAAGGGCGGGAATATATTTTCAGAAAATGCCGAAGTCTATTACTATAACACTCGACGTAGAAATCATATTCATCAGGTGACAGTATCAACAGCTCATTACAAAAAATTCACATACAATACATATACATTATTTTACAACACTTTGCCAGATGACATTAAACGATTAAATTCAATAGAAAAGTTTAAATCCCAAGTGAAATCGTTTCTGCTGCATAACTGTTTCTATATAATTAGAGACTATACTGAGCATCACAAGAAAAGTAACATTAATTTTAACAATGATACATAATGCATTAATTACCATTTGGACTGTATAAATGAGTACAAACAACCTGTAACAACTATTGTAACACAGCTTCCGGGTCAATGACCCCCATCTCGATCAGATTTTTCGTCCAGTTTCCCTGATTCATTGAGCAAATGCTGAGATGGCCCCTTGTTTTGCTTCTGGACATAAATGTAACTTCATTTTCTGTGCACGTCTTCTAGAATTCAGTGGGAAATACAATTATTCAAATTATCGTTTCCATGTTGTCGCGGCACGAAGTAATAAGAGCCAAAATTTATTGCTTATTTATCCTTGAAAATAGATTTTATTACATGGGAGTTTTTTTTGTTTTTTTTCTCCCTTTCAAAATTCAAAATTTATTGCTTATTTATCCTTGAAAATAGATTTTATTACATGGGAGTTTTTTTTTTCTCCCTGTCAAAATTCAAAACTTTAGTATATGACTTAGTGTAGGGATCACAGAATTTTGAAAATGTGCACAAAATTAACTTTTCCCCATAGCACGTCATACGCAGTTTTTTAACTGTTTGTTTGACGTAAAATAAATAAATAAATAAATAAATAGATTCTAGAGGCTCTGAACAGGTTGGGTAGAATCGAAAAGCGTCGATTCAGCAAAAATGTAATAGAATGTTCATGAAGTTCTCATCTTGTACATTAAGAGGAACGTTTCTTTGAGGCTTTAGGCCTCAAAATTGTTCTTTTTAAGACCCTAAAACGCTTCGTTCAGGAGTTATTTAACAATATTTATTTATTTATTTATTTATTTATTTATTTATTTATTTAGTCAAAAACAGTCAAAAAACTGTATGTGACGTAAGGGGGAGAAAATCATCTGATCACGCTTCCTTGAGTTTCAGAATCCCTTCCCAACAATTTATCTATTAACAGTTGAAAGATGAATAATAATAATAATAATAATAATAATAATAATAAATTTAAATGAGCGAGAGATTAACATTTCAAAAACTAGATATTTTCGTTGACGAATTGTAGAAAATTTATTTTTAACGGTAAACGAACGAACAGAATTAATTTTTTTGTATTGTTAACAAAATATAAACTCACCCTTAGCTCTACTACCACTACAAACAAAAGGAAAGCTCAACAAAACTTGCGCATAGTGAAACTACATTTACGTCCAGAAGCAAATCAAGGGGCCATCTCAGCATTTGCTCAATGGATCAGGGAAATTGGGCAAAAACCCGATCGAGATGGGGGTCATTGACCCGAAGCTGAAGTACATTACTTGTTACAGGCATTTAAGTCTTTTTTTTAAATTATACAATGCAAATGTAAACTAATTCATTATACTATATCATTGTTTTATTAAAGTAAGCATTATTTTTCTTTTTGAAGATCAGTATAGTCTCTAATTGTATAGAAACAGTTTTGCAGCAGAAAATATTTTACTTTTAACTTAAATTTGTGAACCAATTTTAATTCTTTAATTTCATCTGGCAATGCGTTATAAAGTAACGTGCATGTATATAATAATGTAATATAATGTGATAATTTTAGAAGTTCTTATCAAACTGCGTGGTACGCTAACTATTTATGATAATTTTGAAATTTTCTATTCCTTATTTTAAAACTGAATTTTTTTTATTAAACTTTACTTTCCAACACAATTGTGGGTTCGACACACAACATACACTCCTTCCCTGTTGCATGTGGGCGTGTGAATATATACAGAACCACGATTCCTGGAAGTTCTATTAATTGGAATCAATTATTAGATTGATGGCAACTACTATGTATTTTAAGCCTTTTTCAACAATAAAACTTTAACATTTGTTCTTATCATCTACACATTGCAGTTCTGTCAAATGTGCATGCTTTACTTTGACTTTAAACATTGAAACACCGTACGTGTTTGATTATAGTTTGTAAGCTTACGTTCATAGTTATGTTCGTAAGCTTGATTGTTGGCTTCCCGGCTCACTGTCAGAATGAAGTGCCTGGAATTCTCGGTGAACCAATTTTCGTGTACTTTCCTATATAAAAATGTTTCAGAATATCCTCATCGATTGCTATAATTGAACTTAATATTCCCATAAATTTAACATGCGGTCGCGGTTTTCCTTATCTGTGTTTCGTATGAAACATTTATTCGCAACTGATTATATTCATCTACTTATTGGAAAATTCAACCACCTGTGGAGCGACCGTGATATATATCTTCGTCAAAACATGAAGTCTGTTTAATACCAACTTCCAATCAATATATTAATAGGAATTCTCGATTACAATTAATATCACAATTTATACAATACCAATCTCTGAAATTTCAAACTAAACATAACTTCCGGCTTTCTATGATTTACATAATACCCAACCTGATAGAAACCCGATCGCACGACACCAACCGCTTACGTGTGCTCGCGTCTAAGTTTTTCTGGAGAATGAATTCATACGTCCTTCCTGACGACCACGACCATCCAGCGCCCTCTTCATAAATCATGTAGGTCGCAGGCCGTGTCCATTTCCCCAACATTCTAGCATTAGGCATGGAATATTAACCCTTGATGATCCGTTGTTCTAACAACGCGTACTCTTTGACTGAAAACAAAGCCACATTCCAACGCCAAATGTTGATTTTATTGTACAAAACTAGTTCCAAGGCTCTAGAATTATAACAATAGATTCAAAGATGTGGCCGAGATGTTGAGGTTAAATTTGACATAAGTATTTAGATGCGTTGTTTTAAACAAATCCTTTATATTTTTGAAAGTCAAGTTCAATTAATTACTTCTCTGCGATGTTTTCTTTCTTTGGAAAGCTCATTTATAGAGATTAGTTGCGTGTGAGAGTCGCAAAAGGTATATACTGAAATAATATAGGAAACGATTTCTTCGTGTAACACGTACGGACAGAGTACATGTTTTGTGAATCATTTATTTCAAAATTGGGTTGACGGCAAATACTCTGCCAGTATTTCTGTCGGTGGCCAACCCTTTTGTCTCAGTACACCTTCCAGATAATTTTGCAAACGATAATTTCGGCGTCTTTCTACAATAACAATGTTGAAGATATGGAAGTTTTAATGATATAGGAAGTATGTAGGACACATCTAAAAACTTAAGGTCGGGGACACTTTTTGGAAAATGAATTATAGGTTTTGTATTGTCAACATGAAATATAGAGAATTTAATTAAAAAAATATATTTTCACACAAATGGCCTCCCATTTCTTCATGAAATTGCCTCCGCGTATGTAGCAAAGAACGGTAAAAAGTAGTGCAGGTTCTATTTTTGGTCATTTACAAAAAGTGCAAAAAATAATATTGCAAAAGTACAATATAGTACTACACAATATTGTGTACATTATTGCAGAACATATAACAAAACTGTACAATAATGATAGAGATTTTTATCACAAACTTATCTGTTAAAAATAGATTAAAAAATAATGTATAATTTTTTGAAAAACTTAGTATTTTTCGAATAATTTCTGCCTAAATTAAAGCAATTTACAAAGAAAAGAGTTTCCCAAAATTAGGTCCAACATTGTTTTTATTTATTTATTTATTTATTTATTTATTTATTTATTTACGTCAAAAAACAGTTAAAAACTGCGTATGACGGGCTATGGGGAAAAGTGAATTGTGTGCACATTTTCAAAATTCTGTGATCCCTACACTAAATCATATACTACTTAAGTTTTGAATTTTAAAAGGGAGAAAAAAAAACAAAAAAACTCCCATGTAATAAAATCGATTTTCAAGGATAAATAAGCAATAAATTTTGAATTTTGAAAGGGAGAAAAAAACAAACAAAAAAACTCCCATGTAAAAAAATCTATTTTCAAGGGTAAATAAGCAATAAATTTTGAATTTTGCAAGGGAGAAAAAAACAACAAAAAAAAACTCCCATGTAATAAAATCTATTTTCAAAGATAAATAAGCAATAAATTTTGGCTCTTATTACTTTCTGCCGCGACAACATAATTTGAATAATTGTATTTCCCACTGAATTCTAGAAGACGTGCACAGAAAATGAAGTTACATTTATGTCCAGAAGCAAAACAAGGGGCCATCTCAGCATTTGCTCAATGGATCAGGGAAACTGGACGAAAAAACTGATCGAGATGGGGGTCATTGACCCGGAAGCTGTGTTACAATAGTTGTTACAGGTTGTTTATACTCATTTATACAGTCCAAATGGTAATTAATGCATTATGTATCATTGTTAAAATTAATGTTATTTTTCTTGTGATGCTCAGTATAGTCTCTAACTGTATAGAAACAGTTATGCAGCAGAAACGTTTTTGAAATGTTTTTCAGGGATTGTGCAAAGAACACTAAAAATGCTGCAGATCTTGTTCTCTTTGATTTCTCTGAATTTTTGCGCATTGTAAAAGCTACATATAATGGGAGAAAGAACGTTTTAGTTTAGCACTAAAGAGTTTCGAAGAAAATAATAGACTTGCATTTGGAAATATTGAGTTATATCGTTTGAACTCTTTGAGGATTAGTCAAGTTGAATGAAATGTTCAGTATAATATTACTAGTAAAAGGAGAAAGTATGTTGTTTTATCACCACTTGTCTTCTCTCATCTTAAACTTTAGAATTGTTTCTCTCCTCTCTTTTCTTTTCCTTAAAACTCTTTCTCAATCTCTTTTCCTAACTTTCTCTCTCTCCTTCAGTTTCTTCGTGCTACTTCTCTTTCTCTTTCTGCGATTAAAGAACACAACATATTGAGCTTTTGCACCTCATTACAGTCCTCCAGTCAGATACATTGCAAGAGCAACAGTTGTCCGGAATTATATCCGCAGATTTCGCACATTATTTCCTTGTAGTCGGTGTGATCAATTTCGCTTTAAGTTTTTTATTAAGTGATTTACTTCGGTAATTGATTTCTCAATGAGATTTTCTTCAGTCACAGGTATAGGGAGACTTGTCTTAAAAGTCAACCTGTCACTACTCGTCCTCTTCGCCTGCCCCCCGATGACAAGCTGGCGGTCCACTTGCTCCAACGGCGCTACCACGACTACATGTGGTCCACCTGGGAAACATGCGTGGATATCGAGATGCTCAAAAACAGGGCCTTGAGAGAGACCATCTTTTATTGCACGGAATCGCGAATTACCAGAGGCGTCTATTGGGTGCTGCGCCATCTGAGCTTCGTCTCCGTCTCTTTGCTGTTGGTAGCGCTCGCCTCAGTCGCGTGCAACAGTGGCATGCGCCTCAAGGCTCACGGTTGGTGTCTGGCATGCCACGCCTCTTGCCTCCTGGGCTTCAACCTGGGACAGGTGGCTTATTACATGACCATCAGCGACCAAGTGAATGCTTTCGGATTTGCACCTCCTCATCTGAGAAACATGTGCACAACATTCGGTAAGTTAATCAATTTGAAGACGACTCTCCTCAGTGAAAACTTTTATTTCAATAGTCAGTCGTACGTTTTATTTCTTAGTCTTCACAACAGTAAAGCATGCATCTGGTCTAAAAGGAATGATCTAGTACAGTTTTCTAAAAGTAAACAACATGAATAACCAACAAATGATATCATTATCATAAAATAAATATTATTTTTGTAATTAGTCTACAACCACTTATTTAAAAAAATACGAATCAGAAAATACTTTGCATGGTATTTTAACGTGTGTATTTATTGTTTAATGCCATCAAATCAATTGTTAAAAAAGATCGTACACGTAACCCAGAGATAGGTTCTTCAAAAGCACAGCAGCGTGTATATCATATTTATGACATCAAATATCTCTTTTACAATTTTGTCTGTAGTGTCGTAGGTTTCCTTACCAAGCAGTTTTTTATGTTGTAATTTTCTAATTTTGCCACAGTTTGATTTATATTGGAACGTTGCGCCCATTTCCTCGACTGTACGCGCAGCTGTTGATTCTGGAGGATATTTGCTTACGCGGAAAGGCGCTTTGCGCAACTTCCATACCGGTTCTGGTATCTCACATCCAGCAATTGTGCTGGCGACTATGACCGGGAGATCCTAAGGTTCGAGTCCCGAGTGTGACGGAATTCCGTTACAAGCTACATAGTGTAGTCGATGGGGAGCCACAATGGGGTCCACCTTGCAAAAGGTGAGGTAAACGTTAATATTTTTTTATATTGTTTATATTGTTATTAAGAAAACCCCACGTTTTACAACTCGAAATATTCGGACACATTTTTTTCAGCCCCCAATATTTTTTTCGGGCCTTTTTTGTTTTTTGGATAGTAACATTTTAATGGTTGATGTTAGTGTAAAAATGGTTATATGCAATTCTAAAAGCATAGCATTCTATACAAATTTGCTTTATATATTATTATCTCAAGCAAATAGTAACATACTGCAATCATTCTCGACGACTCATGCATGTCGCGACCCCTGCGACGCCAATTAAGTGTGGTGAGGCGACACCTTCTTGCGCCCCTCACCGCCCGCCCCCGCTCGGGCCGCGCTAGTCTGGCGACCAGATGTCCAGGCCGACCGTTCGCTACCCCCCAGCACCCCTGTGGGTGGCCACCAACTAAGGCAACGCCACCCCGCTGACGCCGGGGATGGACTGGCCCGGCGGTATATAAGACCGGGCCCGGCCTAAGAAATGGTCGCTCGTTTCCCGCTCTTCGTGAGTGCGGTAGTGATCGCCGGCGTCCCACTCTACGGTTGCCTTCGGGTTGACCGAGTCGGGAATCGAAGCCGTGCCGAACCGAGCGACCCATCGCCAGCCTATCTGCCTTCGCCGCCGCCTTCTCCACCGCATACGCCGCCGCCGCCTCGAGGCCGCTGGATTTGCCGCCGCAACCTGCCACCCTTCCCCACCCTCCTCATGACAACGACCGACTGAGTGCTGGGCTGCGTAGCCTCTGTAGGACAACGTACGGAACTTACAATAAACCAGTTTGAATATAACCAACACCGAGTTCATCTTTCTCCCGATACACACTCCCTCCCATCATGTCATCACGACATAAGAACCCAGCCGCGAGCGCTGTACACAACAATTAGCTACGGCCACGTGCGTTTCAGCGCGTAAAGACTTCTGGTCCACCCCGTCTTTCACAAAAGGGCGCGTCTTCATATGGGGGACCCAAATCGAGATGTGTCCATCGAGGGCGGCAGAAACCCTCCGATCATCCTGCATCGTTCCTTTGTCTTCGGGAAAGGTCACATTGGCGCCGGAAAGGTCACATTAAGTAACTCAGTAGCATCCCGCCAGCTAATCCCTAAGGTCATCAGGGGGCGGCGGGCAGACTGCAGATGTGCGCCACCTCACGTAGGCACCACTCGTTCACGAGAGCAGACAGAACAACCAAACTAAACGCACTCCAGGCCACGTTAGGTTTGACGGCCTGCGGGTCACGTGACTAAATTTAGACACGTCAACCTCTGTTTATTTAATTTAGACCAGACAACCTCTGTTTATTTAATTTGAATTAATAAGGTATCTACATTACCAAACCGTCTAATTAATTAGACACGTCACTTCATGGGTGGCTGCGGACGGCTAGCGGCTTTCCTGGTGTGGACTTTTTTATTTTTATTTTTAACATTTGTTGCGTCAACTCACGTCGCAACGCGTCTCCTAACCCCTTCTTGGATGTTGAGCGCTATTGGAGTAATTCTCCGTTACTTTCTACATTATATTTAGAGTAATCCTCCGTTACTGTAGATATTTCTGTCCGTCACGTCTCGTCGCGGTCTGTTGTCAAGAGGAACTGCCAGGTAGCATCTCCGCGTACGCGCCTCCCACGTCACTACCCAGCGGCCAGAATTGGGAAGGAATAAGGATAGGGGTAGGGTTTAGCACATGTCACAGGGGTTGGACTAGCCCTTGTGAAGCAGCCAAACTCGTTTTGTTGGAACAAATTTCACATGAGATTCGACGGGAATCGAACCCGGATCTCCTTTGTGAAAGGCGAGCGACTTTGCTCTGCGCCACGAGATGGCCTTTTGCTGCTGCCTACGTGGTCTCTTCAACGGCGTCTTGGCGGAGTTTTTCCTGCCGTGAACCGACCGGTAACGGACATACAATCCCCTCGAAGTGAAGTAACAATGTCACTAAACCACCTTTCTGTGTGTTCATTACCATTTCTCTAAATAATCAATCGGACGTAAGATAGTTGAATCATATTAGTGAGAAGAAAAATCGTATGGGATTTTTTCCTTTATGAAAACGGCACCAAGTTTTTTATTCAATTTTGACTTCGGATATTATATAAGACGGTTAAGAGTATGGTGCAAGTACGTTGTGTATTCTGATTTTTTTAAATTGCAAAAATTCAAAAATTTTTCGGCGTCATCCTACTTGCACAAGTATGAAGATAAATATTTTTTGTTAATGAAATAGGTCCATCAAAAACAGATATTCAAATGTCAAATGTCCTTTCAATGTCCTACCCACCATCTCCCTCTTTCTCCTTCCTTCTCCCTCTCTCTCTCCGTCACTCTCTACCCTCTCTGCCTCTGGCCCACTCTGTGTTCGTCTATCCGGGTCTGTATCTGACTCGCTGCCCCTGCCCCTGTCTCCGTCTCTCTCTCTCTCTCTGAATTTGTCTCTTTCGGTATCTTTCTCCCTGTCTATCTGTCTCTTAGCCATTATCTCCGAAGGTGTCTCAGTATATATATATATATATATATATATATATATATATATACAGAGAAAGAGATAGAGGTAGAGAGGCAGAGAGAGACACAGAGAGAGAGAGACACAGAGAGAGAGAGAGAGAGAGAGAGAGAGAGAGAGAGAGAAAGACCTCTCTTGATAGCAACAATGCTAATTCGTAAAATGTATAGCCCTACGAATTCGGGGTCATTATTGTTTGTTGCAATTCAGTGTTGCAACGCCGCACTGGTAAGGGGCGAGAAAGACGGCCGCCGTTCGTTTGCGTTAATATAAACTAATAATTTTATTTAAAGCTAAATTAAATAAGCGCATTGTTTGTACATTTATGTAGAATATCAATACACTGAATTAACTGGCTGAATGCGTGTTGCGTTTGAATTTAAAAAAATTATGTATTTTTCGCGCATCGTTTCTTTAAGAATTTTTTAAATACTAGTTGAAGTGATAATAATTGTCATATTATAATATTACTTAACCATTAACAATATCGCTATAAAATGCGTGCTGTTGTAAAATATAGCAGAAAATCGTCATTTCTTACATTCTAGGCGGGTCATAATGTTTAAATATTAAGTAATAAAATGTTTGAAATTATAAATCCATGACTCTCTGAAACCTTGCATGATAGGGAAAACCGACATCATATTTGAATTCAGAAGTCAAAATACTATCAGAATAATATATATTCTTTCAGAGACAAAAGTACATTTATGTGTCCTAGTGTTCCTTTGGTGTTCTCCAATCTCGGTCGCGGGTACCTGAAAACTCTACGAACTTAGACCGAATTTGACCCAATCGTGCATTATAGGTTACACATCACAATTAAAAAGTGCGAATGCATATATGTGTTAACTGTACATTTTGACAGATGACAGACACTCTTTATTTCGTGAGTTTACAGAATTTTAGTAAACTTTTACAATGAGAATTTTGCTAGTTCGTCTTGTTTACAGAAGAAACAGTCGTAACTTTACTTCTAATTAACCTAAAACAAGTAATAAAGACACTTAAACCAGATACACTCAATTCGCAAATAGATAAGTCACAAAATATAAGTCCGTCTGTCCCGTTAAATGGAGCCAAGAAATCCTGCTTTAGATTAAACTCTTTTTGTAAAGCTGTTTTTTGCTTGTCAAAATCGATTACTGCCCACATAATTATCACGGCCGCCTAAAATGACTTCTATCGCTTAAAACGCAGTAGAAAGAAACATATTTTGTTTCAAACTATCAGTGCCGCGTGCGGAACCGAATCTTAACCAAGAATATCTCTACAATTTAAAATCTCAACAATGTAAGGCATTCCGAAGAATTCATTGTTGTGAGAAGAAATTAGAAATACATGGAAGGCTGTCATTAGCTCTCATCGGCCAATGGCAGTTATCCCGCGATCCAAACAACGGTTTCGCCGCTGGACGGGGTAAGGGTTGAAACTAACTGAATGCATCTTTTTCTGGCTTCAGCGTTGCTGATGTACTTCCTGTTAATGGGAGCTAACTTCTGGCTCAGTGCGCTATGTTTCAACATGGCTTGGGGCTTCAGGTAAGAAAAAACTCACAAGTTTAGTTATAAATAGATATTTAATATTTCTTCAGGCAGATTGTTTGAAATGTGATGGTAGAACAGTAACGTATACCATTGATTTGAAATACAGTGAATTGCAACAATATTATTTTTAATAATTATAATTAGTTATAATAATATTTCAGTATTTCTACATGTTAATAACTACTCTATTTAGTTTTATTAAAGTATAAATCGTTTGATTTTCTATCTACTCAATAAAAATATTACAAAATGGGTAATGCAAAAGAATACACACAAGGACAAAAAGAGATTTTTACAAAATTGCACTACAAGAATAAAAATAATAAAATATTAAAATCAGTTAATCAAAAAGTTTTTGTCTACATTATATAAATATTTTAACGCATTAAATACTTAATATTCCAAATAAACTTTATTGCACGTCACCTCACTTTCCTTCTTTCTTGTTCTTTATAAATATCATTATGTTCATTCTGTTCAGCATTGCTTCCAAACGGTTGTGTGTTGAGCCACAAATAGCTTTTAACTTAATTTTAACTCAGTTATTAAAATTAACAAACATTTATTTTATTAATCCTCGATTTATTTTGCGGGACACAGCCATTGCACGTTGTTCCACTGCGAAATAATCGTGCCAGACTTCTTCCAAACCTACTCCAAGCGCAGGTCTTCGGGACACTCTTCGAGCAGACGTGCCCCACGGGCGTTCCTGGAGACGCCTGGGGATGACTCTCTTTCTCCACCAGAGTGGTCACTGTTAACTATACCCCAATTCTCTTGTTAGAAGAGCGTGAAATCTCGTTAAAACGTGAATATAAATAATAGTATATAAATAATTTCCACTAGAATCATTGCAGCGGAGACTTAACGCAATAAAGAAATTATTTATTGCTAATATTTTGAAGAATTTATTGGTATGTTTTCTCACTTACAATGGCTCACCTTATATATTGGGATAACATTGCGGAATAATAGATTTTTTTATTATGTTAAGAAACATTAAAACAAAACAGAGCCTGGAAGCGCAATGAGAACAAAAGTGTGTTTTGCAGGAAGCGGCAGATGTTGCGGCCGGGCGGCAGCAAGGATTGGAAACGGTTCCTGGTCTTTTCGGCTGTCGATTTTTTTATTATGTTAAGAAACATTAAAACAAAACAGAGCCTGGAAGCGCAATGAGAACAAAAGTGTGTTTTGCAGGAAGCTGCAGATGGTGCGGCCGGGCGGCGGCAAGGACTGGAAACGGTTCCTGGTCTTTTCGGCTGTCGATTTTTTTATTATGTTAAGAAGCATTAAAACAAAACAGAGCCTGGAAGCGCAATGAGAACAAAAGTGTGTTTTGCAGGAAGCTGCAGATGGTGTGGCCGGGCGGCGGCAAGGACTGGAAACGGTTCCTGGTCTTTTCGGCTGTCGATTTTTTTATTATGTTAAGAAACATTAAAACAAAACAGAGCCTGGAAGCGCAATGAGAACAAAAGTGTGTTTTGCAGGAAGCGGCAGATGTTGCGACCGGGCGGCGGCAAGGACTGGAAACGGTTCCTGGTCTTTTCGGCTGTCGATGTTTTTATTATGTTAAGAAACATTAAAACAAAACATAGCCTGGAAGCGCAATGAGAACAAAAGTGTGTTTTGCAGGAAGCTGCAGATGGTGCGGCCGGGCGGCGGCAAGGACTGGAAACGGTTCCTGGTCTTTTCGGCTGTCGCTTGGGGACTGCCTATCTTCATGACCGGCCTTTGCGCAATTTTACACGAAAAGGATGAAGAAAAACGCGAATGGTTCAGCCCATCTCTAACGGAAACACGAACCTGTTTCAACGAAGTAGTCGTTTTAACAGATGCTTCAGGTATTAACATAAATATGTTGTGAATGATTGTTTAGTGTTAGCATGGCGTCAGCTGCTGATGGCCATTCTGCACCAGAACGTGTTGTTCGTGTTATATTCCGGGGGCTTGCGAGTGGTGTTCTCCTCTCGATGGAACGAGAGTTTCAGCCCTAACCTATACGGTTTTTAAGGATTTTCTTCCTTTATAAAGTGCCAGCGGGGCACCGCGTTACCCGAGGCAAGTTCTAAGCTCTAGAAATGTGTGGTTGTGCATGTGTGTGTGAGAGAGAGAAACAGAGAGGAAAAGAGAAAGAGAAAAAGAGAGTGAGAAAGGGAGGAAAAATGAGAAAAAAGGAAAGAGAAGGAGAAGCAGAGAGAGAAAAAGGGACAGAGAGGGAGAAAACTAGAGAGGAAGAGAGAAAAAGGAGAAAGAAAGTGAGAGAGGGGAAAGAAATAAAGAAAGAGAGAGAGGGAAAGGAGGAAATAAAGAGAGAGAGGAAGAAAGAGAGAGAGAGAGGGAGAAAGAAAGAAGGAGAGAAAGATAGAGCGAAAGAGATAAAAATGAGAGAGGTACAGACAAGAAGAGAGAGAGAGACAGACAGACAGACAGATAGGTAGAGTTCAAGGGGACACTGATGTGAGTTAAAAGGGGTGGAGACAGATGAAGAAGGAAAGATTGCACGTGGTATGTGGTATTGATGGAAGAAGCAAAAGAAAACTACAAATCAGAGCAGCGGACCGCTAGATTTCTCATCCAGACAGCGGCGAATTCGACCTCGTAGCTGTTATCCGAAATCCATAGGGATTATTACCTGGTATTATTTACGTACACTTGATATGTCGTACAAAGGTAAATGGAGTCTTGCAAGATAGAACAGAATTTATAACAGCATTGTCCCACATTGAAATTATTTGCCGTCACTAAATTATAAATAGCAAACGAGAATAGCAAACGAAAATATAAAAGAATTTTAAGGAAAATAATAGTTCACGCAAAAATAATGAAAAATAATGAGGATATTTTGAACGCTAGAAACAAAACTAAAGCAATGAGGAACATGGTTAAAAATTCGACCACGTCATCACAACATTTCGTAGAGAATGTTGTTTTAAAGGATAATGAAAGAGAAACAAGAAATCCAGAAAAAGTTGCGAATCTCTTCAACCAACACTTTTCTAGAATTGCGGTTGATCTCACGAAGGGACTAAAACCACAATATTCAACATCGTATGCTTCCCAAAAAATTTCGGCACGAGGTTTATTTACGAAACTTCTTCTAACAAAATCAAAATAGTCAGTAAATTAAAAAAAAATATTCATCAGGTTTAGATGAATTTCCGGATTGTTTATTAAAAACGTGTGCACCTGCCATTATACACCCATTAACTCACATTTTCAATGCTTCCTTGTGCACAGGAATATTTCCAGATACTTTCAAAACAGCAAAAATTAAGGCACTTTATAAAAAATGGAACAAAAATGAAATTCAAAATTATCGACCAATTTCTCTTTTGTCAGTTTTCTCAAAAATATTAGAGAGGCTTTTCTATACGCGAATGGAAACTTTTCTCAGGAAAAACGAAGCGTTTTCAGACTCACAACACGGTTTCAGGAAATCAAAATCTACGGAAACTGCCATTTTTTCTTTCCTTAAAGATGTTGCTTCATCGATGGATCAAAATGAAGATCCCATTGGGATATTTTTAGATCTTTCGAAAGCTTTTGACGTTATTAACCATAACATCATGCTCTCAAAATTACCTTCTTATGGATTTCGTGGTATTGCCCTAGATTGGATAACCCCGTACCTTAAAAATCGATCTCAAAGAGTAGAAATGCCGTACTGGCACGAAAGGACATTATTTACTTATCTCTCCAATTCTTTGCCGATTGAACATGGGATCCCACAGGGTTCGATCTTAGGTCCTACCCTCTTTCTGTTGTACGTAAACGATATGCCCTCATCTATTAAAAACGGAAGAACAGTTCTGTTTGCCGATGACACAAATGTTCTTTGCAAAAAAGAAACAATAAATAGTACAATTTCAGAAGTTTCAAATTGGTTTTGTAATAACAAATTATTAGTTAACGAAGGAAAAACGGTCTCAATGCAATTTTTCGTTTCAAATCGGCAATCGTATGCTCGATTGAAAATTAACAATATGCAATTAGCTGATGTTAAGGTAACAAAATTTCTAGGTCTCTCAATTCAATCAAACCTCAAATGGAATGTACATATAACAGAATTAAACACTAAATTAAGCTCATTATGTTATGCATTCAGAATTCTTTCTAATTCTGTCAGCCTTCATGCAGCTCGTTGCATGTATTTTGCAAATGTACATTCCCGCCTGAGATATGGCATAATATTCTGGGGAAGCTCATCCTTTACTTCCCAGACATTTAGATTGCAAAAGAAAATTATCCGAATAATGAAAAAATCCCATCCACGTGATCCGTGCAAGCCTATTTTCATTGAGCTTGGAATCTTACCATTGCCTTGCCTATTTATTTATGAGTCTGTAGTATTTGTCAAAACTGACTTACTTAACGGTGGGAACCTATTTTCATGTAATACTGATATTTATAGTTACAATACTCGACGTAGAAATCATGTTCATCAAGTGTCAGTATCAACAGCTCACTACAAGAAATCCACATACAATACATGTACGCTACTTTACAATGCATTGCCAGATGAAATTAAACAATTAAAATTGGTACACAAATTTAAATTAAAAGTAAAATCTTTTCTGCTGCAAAACTGTTTCTATACAATTAGAGACTATACTGATCGCCAAAAAGAAACATAATGTTTACTTTAACAAAAACAAGATATAGTATAATGAATTAGTTTACATTTGCATTGTATAATTTTAAAAAAAAGACTCAATATGCCTGTAACAAATAATGTACTTCCGGGTCAATGACCCCCATCTCGATCAGGTTTTTGTCCAGTTTCCCTGATCCATTGAGCAAATGCTGAGATGGTCCTTGATTTGCTTCTGGACGTAAATGTAGTTTCACTATGCGCACGCTTTGTTGAACTTTCCTTTGCTTGTAGTGGTAGTAGAGCTTAGGGCGAGTTTCTATTTTGTTAACAATACAGAAAAATCAAGTCTGTTCGTTTCTTTACCGTTAAAAATAATTTTTCTCTAATTTGACAACGAAAATATCTAGTTTTCGAAATGTTAATCTCTCGCTTTTTTAAATTTGTTATTATTATTATTATTATTATTATTATTATTATTATTATTATTAATCTTTCAACTATTAATAGTACAATTGTTGGGAAGGGATTCTGAAACTCAAGAAAGCGAGCGCAGATGATTTTCTCCCCCATACGTCACATTTTACTGTTTTTTGACTAAATAAATAAAAACATTATTAGAAAATCAGAAATGATGATATTGGAATATTTTGATTTAATACTAAATTATGGATTTTTAGACGAAATTAATATGTGTCTTGTAACGTCGTAAAAGTATTATTCTTACTATGTAGTGCCTCCATCAAACATTTATACAAACATTAGTACAAAACTACGATTTCTAGCTATAACAGATATTAAATGCAGTTCTGTACCCACTGATATACTTACAAGTCTTAAATAGTTTTCATCCAATGCAGATGTTAGCTTTAACGTTTCAAAGAAAATTTGAATATTACAATTATACCACTGAGAAAATTACTAATGTAATTACTTTGCAGGAAAATTTCCATATATAAGAGTGACATATAACTATTATCGTGACTTTTCATAAAACACTTCATTTACTTCCAAAATTTAGGATAATTTTCTCATTGTTTTAGCACTGGTTTTTCTGCAAAGATTGTAAACAAAATATTCACTTCAATGTAATAAAATCCATTTCCAGGGCTAAATCAGCAATACATTTGGGCTCTTATCCCTCATCATGTCGTTTGTAAAGAATAATACTTCCTGCAATGGAGAACGATAATTTGAATAACTATATTTCCCTGTACAGATAATGAAGTGCACAGAAAAAGAACTTACATTTATGTCCAGACGCAAAACAAAGGGCTCACAGCATTTGCTCAAAGGAACAGGGAAACTGGAAGAAAAACGTGATCGACACGGAAACGTCATTAACCCGGAGGGCTACAGTACAATATTGTCACAGGTTGTTAAGAATTATACAGTCGAAATGGTACATACATTAAATATCACTGTTAAAATTAATGACCTTTTGACGCTCAGTATAGTCTCTAATGGTATAGAAACAGTTATGCAGCAGAAACGATTTTACTAGGAATTTAAACTTTTCTAACGAATTTAATCGTTTAATCTCATCTGGCGAAGTGTTGTAAAATAAAGTTCATGTATTGTATGTGAATTTCTTGTAATGAGCTGTTGATACTGTCATCTGATAAATATGAGTACTACGTCGAGTGTTATAGAAATCGGCGTTTTCTGAAAATATATTTCCGCCCATAAGCGAGTCAGTTTTGACGAAAACTACTGATTCGTAAATCAACAGATAAGGTAATGGTAAAATCCCTAGATTAATTAAGAAAGGCTTACAAGAATCACGTGAGTAGGGTTTGGTTATTATTCGTACAATTCTGTTTTGCAATCTAAAAGTCTGGAAGCTATAAGATGTATTTCCCCAGTATATTATCCCAGGCGGGAATGAACATTGGCGAAATATACACAACGAACATTATGAAGACTGACTGAATTTGAAAGAATTCTGAACGCTTAGTATAATTAATTTAATTGTGTTTAATTCAATTAAGTGGACATTCCATTTGAGATTTGACTTAATTGAGAGACCTAATCATTTTTTTGCCTTAACATCAGGCAATGGTACACCGTTCATTTTCAATGGAGAATTCACAGATTTGTTTTTTTGAAATGGAAAACTGCATTAAAACCGTCTTCTTTTCATTTACTATTAATTTGTTTTTTTCGGAACCAATTTGAAACATCGGATATTGTACTATTTACGGTATCTTTATTGCAAAGGATGTTCGTATCATCCGCAAAGAGAACTGTTCTTCCGTTTCGAATCATCGAGGGCATATCGTTTACGTATAGTACGAAGACAATAGGGCTTAAAAGCGATCCTGACGGACTCCACGTGCAATTGGCAAAGAGTCGGAAAGGTGTGTACATAATGTTCCATCATTCCTGGAACGTATTTCTTCTCTCTGATAAAGTCGTTTAAGGTACGAACATAACCAAACTAGGGCAATAACACGGATTCCATATGAAGGTAATTTTGAAAGTAAAATACCATTATCAATGACGTTAAAAACTTTTGAGACATATAAAAATAATACAATTTCGTTTTGATCCATTGATGAGGTGACATCTTTTAGGAAAGAGAATATGGCTGTTTCCGTAGATGTTGATTTTCTACATCCATGTTGGCAATCGTGTCGTGTTTACTGAGAAGGGTTTCCATGCGAACGTAAAAAGTCTCTCAAATATTTTTGAAAAAACTGACAAAGAGAAATAGGCCGATAATTTTGAATTTCATTTTTGTTGACTTTTTCGAAAAGCGGCTTCATCTTAGTGGTTTTAAAAATATCTTGAAATGTTTCGGTGAATCGGGGTGCATTAAATAAGTTAACAGGTGTATAATGGCAGGTGCACAGGTCTTTAACAAACAATTCGAAATTCATCTAAACAGGCTTAATATTTATTTTTTAGTTTACCGATTATTTGAAGAATTTCTTAGGAAGAAGTTCGGAAACGAACATTGTGTCTAAATGTTTTTGGGAAATGTCAGATATTGAATTTTTAGCTGAAGACGCTTAGTGATATCGGCAGCAATTCTCGAAAAGAATTGGTTAAAGAGACTAGCCACTGTTGCCGCGTCGGTCACATTTCTATCGTTACATTTTAAAACAACATTCTTTATTATATTTCACAATGCTCTTGTTTTGTGATTTGAGTTCAAAATATCCTGATCGTGTTTCATGATTTTAGACTGCGCTATGACGTTTCTTCATAATGATTAGTATTTTTTAAAGTAGAGGAGGAAATCTAGATGGTGTTTCATGATTTCAGCCTGATGGTGTTTCTGTGTTCTTGTGATCGTGCTTCTGTGACCGTGTTCCGTGTTTGTGTTATCGTGTTTTTTGTTTGTGTATCGTGATCCTGATCGTGTTTCATGATTTTAGCCTGCGTTTTGACTTTTCTTAACAATGATTTGAATTTTAAAATAGAGGAGGAAATCTTCAGATACGTTATGTGATATCCAAATCCTATGTGTTATCCAAAAATTGCTTTTCCGTGAAATATTTAATGTTCTATTTTGAAGAGGAAAGCAAGTGTAAAAATGAAATGAAAGCGTTGAAAAAAAAAAGAATTTTATTTACCGTTTGTATCAACAGTTTTGTAAACCGCGTCCCATGACTCCTGCGTCAAGTAATCAATGAATAATTTTGTTTTACTTTTAGAGAACAATCTACTCATGCGTGTATTATTTTTGGTGTCAGTGTTCAAATTCTTAAAATGTTGAGAATTTGCGCATCGTAGTCACTGTATCCGAAATCTTTTGTTTCAACTTCATATCGAGTAGTAGGCTTGTTAATTATAATTTGATCGATTGCCTTAATTGAATTTAGTGTGATACCTGTAGGTACATTTATTGTAAATTCAAAACTGGAAGAATTAATTAAATTTAGAAATTGTCCGTTTTCGCCAGATTCGCCCAGAAAATCATGGTTGGAATCCCGGCATTCAACAATTGATTGAAAAGAGCGATTGCTGACTTTGTTTAGTGTTATCTCCAGTTTTTCTAAGAAGAAAATATAGTCTACAGCTCTTTGTTGGAGGCCTGTAGATACAAAGTAATATCATTTTTAGCGAAGGAAGATGTACAACAGCGATTTCGAAAACCTTTTCAAGGGAATACACATTTAATTATGTTAAGGAAATAGAATTGATATTTCCAACGTAAATACAAGAAACTACATGTGTAGGATCTTCAAACAATTTTGTCTCTCTACAACAAAAGGTAAAAGTTGGTGGAATTTGGAAAATGCTAAATTCATTAGGAGATAACCAATGTTCTGTAAAGCAAAGAACTTCCATTTGATTGAAATTTTCCTGTAGAGCTGCCTCGATAAACTCAGTTTTATTTGAAAGAGATTGAACGTTATGTTTATCTTTTGCAAGTATCTACATGAATGTTTTTCTACTGCATATGGCTGTAGTTGCTATATTTTATTCCATTTTTACCTCGAGTACGTGGTCGAAGGTTTTAATGTGCCCCAGCAGTGACTGATACTGATTGTGAGGAAATTGGGGCTTTGTGTGTATATGAATTGGTAGTGGCAATGGGAGAAACGGGAGTAGGTTCAGAAGAGGTAAGAGGGTTCAAAATAAGAGTGGGGGTTGGAGAACGTAAGGAAGGTGAAAGGGATGGATTTTTGGCAGGAGACTGCGTAGGACTGGAGTTGATGATGTATTGTGCAAGTTTGTTACCGACTGCATGTTTTCCAGCAAGGTTCATGTGAAGACCATGCCGGGTGAAGTGTTTTGCTGAGAGGAAATTCATTTCAAAAAGTGTGACATTTGTTTCTCTCAGCTGCAGTTTCAATTGTTCGTTTGCGTGCTTAATCTCGCTGCATAGTGTTGGTCTGTTGTACCAGAAGGACAGAGTCGAGACTACAATGTTAGTATTTTGAGTGGCACATTGGTAGAAATGTCAGTTTTATCAAGTGGACTTGGATGCGGAGATTTACGTGTTTCTGTTACGTACTGTTCTGTCTGTTTCTCTTACGTTACGTGTTTCTTTACATACTTCTGGATCCACTCGAAAATACTTGACAATGCGCTGTCTCCGTTCTGCTGACGGTCTACGATGCATTTCAGCCCCTTTCATTGCTTCTGACCAAAGAAATCGTATCTCTGTCCTTTGATCCACCTTCGCGCAAAAGTGGAACGGACATATTGGATCGGTAATTTTAAATTTTAAAAATATGACATCAGACTGTATTTAGCGACCAAATATCATTTTCAAGAACGAGTGGTTAGAACAATGTAAGGGTCAAAAAATCATAAATATGTACTTATTGCGTTCTACAAGAACCAAACATCAAAACTAACATAAATGCAATGTTTCAGCGATCTATGCGCCCTCTAGGACGAAGTTAAATCGCATAATGTTTTACTCAACATGTTTTCTCATTGAAAACTTCAATTTAAGCACCAAGCGGGCGAAAAATATTTTCGATCCACCCCTATATATATATATATATATATATATATATATATATATATATATATATATATATATCCAAACTGAAAAAAATTAACATTACGAACACCTCCTACTCTACACAAAATGTCGTTGATAACATCTTTCTGGCATAGTCAGTAACTCTCCATCATTAACAGAACAGAACAGTAAAAAGAAGTACATATTTTATTGATGGAATGATTATATTGATTCTGCTTTTTAAGTTCAATTGTCTGTTTTTAAAAGGATTGATTATGACCTTATATGAATTTTCAAAACTCTCATCGAAAATTTACGTGTGAAATGAAGTTCATGCATTGAATATCGTGCATTTTTTTTGACTATTGCAAATGAATCCCTTAAGAGAGAAGAATCGCCCTGTGTGTTATTAATTGTCTACAATTTACTATTTTTACATAATCTTTTCTTTTAAATGTATCACTACATACAATCACGTTGGCCTCTTTATTTAACCAAACAACTACAATTCTGTTGTTCTGCAATCGATTAACAGATCCGAAGAGTTATGTATCTTCATATCAGTCTGGCACCGCGCTGTTCTACTATGGCCCCGTGTGCATCTTGACCATTGTCAACGCCATGTGCATTGGAGGCACCCTGAGGAAGGTCCAGTTCCTCCGAAGAGGCAACTCCGTCCTCCACAGAGAGGAGGACAAACTCGCCCAAACCCCCCTCAAGGCGGACGGAGAGAACGCGCAGGGGGACAACACAAGATCCAGGAATGCAGCGCGCTCTACAATTGCGGACGCCAAGACGTAAGTTATTGTTGCAACTCATCCTATATTTGTGTTGGTGCAGAAGTCCGTTCCGTATTTGTTCGGCGGGTAGGCGCCCCCGTTGCTGTGGTGTACATTTTTGATTGTCATTTTCACATTCTTGCACTTGCTTCGTAAGAAGAGAATGCAAATAAACATGCGCCGGAAAAAGGCGAATTTTCGGCAATTATTGGGATTTCCAAAAATTATGCAATTTCTGAAGAAACGTTCGTTACATTTCCTCCTCGTATGTAGCAAAAGGCTATAAAAATACATTGTTCATCCCATTCGGAAGTCCTCATATTTTCGAAAATGGCATAACTTGCTAGTGGGAAATATAGTGTTATACACATACATTATTAAGCGTCGCCCTTTACGCCTGTGTCCATACGTCTCGGTTTTTCACTAGTGTAGTGGTAGGGCTGACAACAAGGTAACTCGTAAGACTTGACGTTGAGTATTGGAGAGGAAAATAATTTTCGTAATGGCTGAAAACCCCTTTTCACCTGTATGAAGTTGTATTCTCTAGCGGCTGACCCTGATGACCGAGGTGTCTAGACGGAATGCCGACTCACCGCCAGCCGGCCTGGTGCCTAAATCGTTCTGCTTGATTTTCTCTGAAGTCGATATTGATCGATCTTAGCTAGCACGAGACTAAGGAATTTTGAAACGACTATTTTGAATTTCGAGGCCATACAGTAAACCCCAATATTTTAAAAAGTTTCTCAACACTATCATCCAACTTTTTGATTAAACTCTGTCCTCCGATAGCGTAAAGAAAGATTAAGATTATAGTGAGAAGAGAATGGTGCTTCAAATAAGGTCATGTAAATTATTTCGAAAAGTACAATTTTTCGAAAATATGAGTAGTTTTTGGAAATTTTTTTCGCTAAACATATGCAATTTTTAATTTTTTAAAACATTCTTTTCTCTAAAACAGCGCGAACTTATTCTTTAAATTTTCTTCGCGTATGCATCAAAGGGTGGTAAAAAAATGCATTTTCAACAAATTAAAAATATTATTTTCGAAAGTTGCATAGATTTGACCTTTCAAAATCGTAAAGTAATAATAATAATAATAATAATAATAATAATAATAATAATAATAATAATAATAATAATAATTTTTATTTATTTAGTCAAAAACAGTCAAAAAAGTGTATGCGACGTATGGGGAGAAAATCATCTGCGCACGCTTTCTGGAGTTTCAGAGTCCCTTCGCAACAATATAATTATTATAGTTGAAAGATGAAAAATAACATTCATAATAAATTTAAAAAAGCGAGAGATTAACATTTTAAAAATTAGATATTTTCGTTGCGGAATTGTAGAAAATTTATTTTTAACGGTAAAGGAACAAACAGAATTGATATTTCTGTATTGTTAAAAAAATTTAAACTCACCCTATAGTAATAATAGTAATAAATAATAATAATAATAATAATAATAGTAATAACAATAATAGTAATAAATAACAGTAATAGTAATAATTATAATAATATGAAATGAAATATGAAATAATATATACAAATTCTAACGAAGCATTTCACTGCGTAAATTCGGAGCGGGCGATTGAAGGCTAGCAGTCATTCTTTCATATCTATTTCAAATAGTTTTTAAATAATTTCTAAAAGAGATATTTGTAAATATATAACAAAAGCCCAAATGTAAAAAAGAACAAAGGTATATGAAATAAAATACACATTCCAACTGCCTCAAAACACTTGAAAAATTACTACCACGAAGAGTAGGATTTTAAGAGCCAGCGATTACGTTTGACGCCCTATTATTAAAAAACACTCATATTTTCAAAAACTACAACATGACCTTATTTGAAGATCTGTTTTTGATGAACACATTTCATTAAAAAATGTAACTTCATAATTGTAGTTGTAGGAAGACGAATTTTTTTAATTTTTTCAAGTTTCGAAAAAGCAGGGTTTCCAAACAACATAAGACCTGCACCATTTTCTAAAAGTACTTCAGACTGTCCAAAAACAAAATTTAATCAAAATCGATGGCGCCGTCTTATTAAAAATTTTGAAAATTTTCAAGAGTCTTCATATAAAGTAACTTTCAAAAATAAAATATCAATTTTAAATTCAAGGGATCGCGAGATAAGACCGATTGATTCAGAAATATCAATTTTGGAAAAAATGGACGGAACGGTTTAGCCGCTAGCGTTATTGACGGACGCACAGACAGACGTTTTGCCGTCAATCGACTTTTCGGAATCAAGGACCCCAAAACATGGATTCTGACTACACCACGTGTAAGCCGTACATTTTTTCTCTAAGTTTAGCAACTGAATTTATCCACTTTTTCGTAACCAGAGCCCTATAATAAGGTTTTTTGCCGAAAATTCGCCGTTTTCTTAAGAAGTTCCTTCTAAAGCGCGAGAAAATAATAATTTTTTAATTTTTGAAAAACGTAATGAATAGATCAATACTTCGTTTGTCATCTTATAGATTTCGTTTTGTTCTATCCACTCCAAAATTTTAAAGAAAAAATATGGAGCCGTTTTCGAGAAAATCTTGTTTTTGTAATTCTTTGATTTGCACACATTGCATACAATATTGCGCGAACATTTTATAATTGAGAAGAAACGATACGGACTTATGCACCAAATTCACACATCTGTTTGCTGAATGTTTCGCATGACATATCAATTCATATGAGTATTTTGTTGCAGGATAAGGCTCTACGTTAAGATAATATTGATGACAGGTGTGATCGACCTCATTTCCGAAATAATTGGTTGGGTCACAATTCCTACCTATCGGGTTTTAGTGGACGATTCTCTTCAATTTTATAATAAATATTTATTTTTGCAAGAACACATGATGGCCTACCGAGCGACGGGCTACGTGACCGACTGCTTCCGGGCGGCGTGCGTCGTCTGGTTGGCCGCTCCGGACGGGGGCTACTTCGGCGCCCTGCGGGGGTGGCTGGGCTTTAATGAGCGAGGAAGGGGCGATGGTCGTCGACTGGCTGGGCGTCCTTGACGGAGGCTACGTCGACACCCGTCAACTGTTCCTGTGGGGACGGTGAGCGTGGAAGGAGAGCGGAGCAGGGGAGCGGAGGATGGGAGCCATGTAGGGAGTCGTCAGTCGTCTGGTTGGCTGTTCTGGCCGGGGCTACTTCGGCACTCTGCAGCGGTGGCTGGGTGCACTTGAGAGAGAGGCTACAACCTGCAACAGTGTCTGGGGACGGGGAGGGGAGGAAGGGGCCAAGGAGAGGCGGCGAGTAGGGAAGGCATGTGTCGTCTGGTTGGCTCCACCAGGCGGGGGCTACTTCGGCACCCTTACGGGGTGGCTGGGCGAAGGTCTTTGACTGGGTGGGCATCCTTGAAGGAGACTATTTCAACAACCTGCAACCGTCTGGGGCCGGGGATGGGAGGAAGGGAGACAAGCCAAGGAGACGAGACAAGAGGAAAGGCTTGTGTCATCTGCTTGGCTCCACCGGTCGACGGCTAATTCAGCACCCTTCGGGGCTGGCTGGGCGAACGTCTAGGAGGGGCTGGGCCTGAAGGGGGCTATTCTGAGAATCTGGAAATGAGGTTGGAGGTGGGAGCGTATGAGGTCGGTAATGAGAATTAAAAAATGGACGGAACGGTTTAGCCGCTAGCGTTATTGACGGACGCACAGACAGACGTTTTGCCGTCAATCGACTTTTCGGAATCAAGGACCCCAAAACATGGATTCTGACTACACCACGTGTAAGCCGTACATTTTTTCTCTAAGTTTAGCAACTGAATTTATCCACTTTTTCGTAACCAGAGCCCTATAATAAGGTTTTTTGCCGAAAATTCGCCGTTTTCTTAAGAAGTTCCTTCTAAAGCGCGAGAAAATAATAATTTTTTAATTTTTGAAAAACGTAATGAATAGATCAATACTTCGTTTGTCATCTTATAGATTTCGTTTTGTTCTATCCACTCCAAAATTTTAAAGAAAAAATATGGAGCCGTTTTCGAGAAAATCTTGTTTTTGTAATTCTTTGATTTGCACACATTGCATACAATATTGCGCGAACATTTTATAATTGAGAAGAAACGATACGGACTTATGCACCAAATTCACACATCTGTTTGCTGAATGTTTCGCATGACATATCAATTCATATGAGTATTTTGTTGCAGGATAAGGCTCTACGTTAAGATAATATTGATGACAGGTGTGATCGACCTCATTTCCGAAATAATTGGTTGGGTCACAATTCCTACCTATCGGGTTTTAGTGGACGATTCTCTTCAATTTTATAATAAATATTTATTTTTGCAAGAACACATGATGGCCTACCGAGCGACGGGCTACGTGACCGACTGCTTCCGGGCGGCGTGCGTCGTCTGGTTGGCCGCTCCGGACGGGGGCTACTTCGGCGCCCTGCGGGGGTGGCTGGGCTTTAATGAGCGAGGAAGGGGCGATGGTCGTCGACTGGCTGGGCGTCCTTGACGGAGGCTACGTCGACACCCGTCAACTGTTCCTGTGGGGACGGTGAGCGTGGAAGGAGAGCGGAGCAGGGGAGCGGAGGATGGGAGCCATGTAGGGAGTCGTCAGTCGTCTGGTTGGCTGTTCTGGCCGGGGCTACTTCGGCACTCTGCAGCGGTGGCTGGGTGCACTTGAGAGAGAGGCTACAACCTGCAACAGTGTCTGGGGACGGGGAGGGGAGGAAGGGGCCAAGGAGAGGCGGCGAGTAGGGAAGGCATGTGTCGTCTGGTTGGCTCCACCAGGCGGGGGCTACTTCGGCACCCTTACGGGGTGGCTGGGCGAAGGTCTTTGACTGGGTGGGCATCCTTGAAGGAGACTATTTCAACAACCTGCAACCGTCTGGGGCCGGGGATGGGAGGAAGGGAGACAAGCCAAGGAGACGAGACAAGAGGAAAGGCTTGTGTCATCTGCTTGGCTCCACCGGTCGACGGCTAATTCAGCACCCTTCGGGGCTGGCTGGGCGAACGTCTAGGAGGGGCTGGGCCTATTCTGAGAATCTGGAAATGAGGTTGGAGGTGGGAGCGCATGAGGTCGGTAATGAGAACTGAACGGGATTGGTACAATTAATACATTGATACAATAAATTATTGGTATAATCTCTTTGGGCACATGAACTTCAAGATATCTATTTAAGAAGAAGATTCTGACGGCACTTTAGGCGCATGTGGGTTCAGACCTCGTTTCCCGGAAGCGTTCAGCAAGATGGCCACAGATTTTTAACTTCGATGGGAGCTTCAATTACCCGCAAATTCTTTGTTTAACCCTTTAAACTGATGTGTGATATCTGTGATCGCAGCAACTTGAAAATGTGCTTTTCAAGACGAAGAGTACAGGACGTGTCGTGGGAAACACTTTGACCTTATTCTAAGGCTGATGAATTCTATTGAACACGGTCGTTCACTGCTAGTACATGCTGTTTTTTCATTGAGGAGGATGAAATTTCTTCCCTTAAGGAGAAAAGCATTCTGGTATTTGAGTGGCTATTCACGCTGTGACTATCGCAGTATAATTCGTTTAAGGCATGTCTGGACAAGTTGTCAAATTAGGACGTGAAGGAAGTGTTCTCCAAGATTATGATGAAATGGAAAACAATTTTAGTGATGAAGACAGAATCTCGAGTGAATATATTGTGATTATGTGACAAAAATTGGCTCCCAAACCTTGCTGTCTTTGTGTATTATAGTCATTTATTTCGGTTTCCATATTTTTCTTAATTATTTGAAGCAGTTATATTAGCCCCCTATGTACTTAGGGCGTGTAGTTTTTTAATGATTTTCAAGATCCTATAATTGTATTGTCTCTGTGTTCTGAAATAAAGAGAAAATAGAGAGCCTTAGTTGAATTCCTAAGACTTAAATTCTGAAACATTACTTACCATATCGATGTATTAGTTAACATTATTTCCACCTTCATTTGTAGGCTACACATTCCAATGTGCTCAATGAGTTCACATAGAACACATCTCTTCAGCTTATATATCGCAATGTTTTACTTAAAACCATATATTGAGAAACTTTCCTTTCATAATACGACACTTTACTACAAAAACTACAAAACAAAAAACTCTTCTCCTTTGGATTTACACAGTTTCTGAGTAATTCAACAGAAAAGTTTACCCTGAAGAACCTTCAATAAAACGTGTTCGCACACCAAAGGTAAAAGAACTCCAGAATTCCAAATAAAGATGTACAGACAGAGATCTATTATTAAATTACTCAATTAAATCATATATATCACGGTTAACCCTCAACTGGCGTGGGGAGTTTTTTGTTACATAACTAACGTCGTGGTGCCATTTTGACCCCACGCGTTTTTTTTCCTTCATTTCATTAAGAAAATTTGTACGAAATTTTAAACTATTCCTCATTAAGTACATTTTTATAGAATTTTCAAAAATATTTTCGATAAAATAATTTATATTTAATTTTTTTTACTTATTTAAATAATAATTAACTTTGTGACAGATTACTGACAAATAATCATAAATAAAACCTTATTTTTACCAATAATTCTTTAAAATCTAATTTTTTCGTATTATCATTTTCTGATATTCATATTTACCCATAAAATACAAACATGACTGCAAAAATAGACTTGTAGACACTCCTTACAACTGTTTGGCTGATATTCATGGCACATTGACCAGGAACATGTATGTCACCCTTTTTTTCCTTTTTCGGTCGTTTTTTCTGACATTTTGCGCACCACTTGATTTACTTGGCTAATTTGTAATACATTCAGGGCCGGGAATAGATTTCATCTACATTATTGAAGTGAAGAGTGATGTCAATGCGAGGTTCGGCAAGTTGACATACCAGCATCTTCAAGAATTCTTGCTATGACAGTCATACCCCTTTTGTACGTCTCCAGTGTCACTATAATCATACTCCAACTCTTCTAACCTTCTAGAGATAGCGATGTCATGGTCTGTGTCAGCACTCAGACCCAATTTTTTAAGACTTAATTTTTTATGAAAACGCCATTAGAAAGACAGTTGCGTAACTGGCGTGGTGTTGGTTGGGGTGGTGTCGCCCTCACCCCAACAAATATTTTCATTCACATCACTGCAAATCAACTGCATTAAATTCAACCGTATTTTTCAAATCAAAAACCCAGAGCGGTAGCTTAGTGCATCAACCGATGTCACTGTTGCGCTTCTGCCCAAGAGGTCCTAGGTTCGAGTCCTGATGGCGGCAGGATTTTCGACACTACCTTTTCAGCTAAGTCGAATTCAGTCGCTGTCTGGAGGAGAATTCTTGCCGTCGGCTGCTCTGATCGGTAGTTTTTCGTGGTTTCTCCGATCAACACCAGGCGAATGCCGGAGCAGTACCCTACCGAACGGGCCGCGCGCGATCTGCCCTTCCTCTTCCTTGTCCTATACTCTCTCCCTTTACACACACACTTACACTAACATGCACTACACTACCACATATTCCGGGAGACCGGTCGGGAGCTTAGAGCTTGTCCCTGCTGTGGCGGTTCCCCGCTGGTGGGAGAGTCCTGGTTAGGGGGAAACCCCACTAGCCGACGGTAGGTCCGCGCCGGGTCTCACCGTCCAGCGGGGGAAGACCACCGCCATCTCCCGAGAAAAGAACATGTACTACACTAACGGGACTGATGACCAAAGCAGTTGACGCGCCCGGAAACACGAAAAAATCAAATCAAAAGATAAGCACATTATTTAAGGTAAACAGCATACCAGCAACTCAGGCCTCATGGCCTGAGTCTCGCCATGTAAAATAAGGCGCATTCAATTCAACGTTCTAATTTGGAAAATAGGCAGAATATTCAACTTCGGAATTCGAGTGGGATCAGAATGGCACCACGACGGCAGTTGAGAGTTAAAACGAAATTCAAGGGATTAAAGCATTCCAGGAGATTTAGACTTATGACTTCAGTGGGAGTGAAAGGGGTAGTTGTGAAGGATATTTCCAGATCGCGGCATGTGGCAACGAACAAATATGTTGTGCATTCTAATATCCCTCGTTTTTAACAACACGTTTACAGAGGTTGATTGTATGTCTCAATCAATAGTGATGAATGTAGATTTAATTATGACACTACAAAAACAAAAGATTTCAATATTCTCATTTTACCAACCCATGCTCTGTTAATCATATTGATGAATTAGATGTATTGAGATTCATCCAAATATCCCAATGGAAAAATTGATACAAATATAGTGAAAGCATAACTTAAAATAAGACACAATAGCAATATACAAGTTGCACAACTTATTTACAAAGATGACATATGGTATCCATATTGGACACAACAAGAATGTAAATATTACATGAATTTCAGGAATGTTCGAGGCTGAATTAAATAGTAAATATTTGACATTAGATACTCGCAATGTATAGTTAACGCATTCATGATTTGGGACTTGATCAATTTTTAAATATAAATTTGTGTCAGATGGCATCGTTTGTAGAATTTGGAGTAGGAATGCACACCCAATGATGACACGTTTCATTACAGGTGTAGGCGTGAAAACAGAATAAGTGACTGTCTGCAGACGCATTAAGGCCAACCATAAAATTACTTATAGAAAGTGAAAAGGCAAGTGAAAACGGAGGTGTCATTTTTATTCAGAAAGCACCTAGGGCTCCTTGGCCTTTTACACCAGGTTTGCGTGTCTCATAGAGACACAAGAAGAGAGACCAAGTGAGAACAACTAAATTCTGAAGATGACATGTTTTGGTGGACGTGTAGATAACAAATTGGGAAATGAAGAGTGCAGGTGAAGGATAGATGGGTAACAGAGGGTAAATCAAAGGGGAAAGGCTGGATCCGGATTATGTTCTCAGGCAGTATTCTATAAAATACGATTTTAATGCTCGTCTTTTTTTCAATTTTGCATATTTAGTTCTTTTGGGTGCCTCATTTCATTGGGATGGGTAGACAGAAAAGAAAAGACGAAATAAATTGTTGACGCTGCAAAATAGCTTCAGTAAATTGTTTGGGAGAGCCACAAAAAGTTGGATTGGGTAGCTTACAAAGCATGGCTACCGCTTCCTAGCTTGCCACAAGGGAAAATGCTGACATGCAATTATTCAAGAACTATTAGTTTATCTCAGCGTGATAATTGTTAATGATGGAAGGAGTTGTCTATGTTACCTTGTCAATGTTTTGTTAGACGAACAGAAGATTGTTTTCTGTTATAATTCGTGCGACATACAATTTCAGCTCACTACCAGCCCTTACGCGCCCAAAACACACACTGCTACCACTAGTCAAACTTTAATTTCTTCAATGCCGCCGCCAATATGTAAATTACCATGGCTTTGTACTGACGAGGCGATCTCTTATGTAAACGCACGGCTGATCATTTCTCCAACAATTTCCTCTCTTGGCGTCATATGAACATATAGCCGTTTTATTTCTTCGAAATCTCGACAATGAGAGTGCGTTTGCGAGCTAACGTCTCTCAGCTGACGTCGCAATACCAACCCTACTTAATTAAATTTATAGTCGGTGTCATATATACGTGCATCTTAACGGTTTTTAGTCGAGCGAGGTGCGTCGAGTCGCCTCGAACGTGTATTCCGCCACCTTCTCTTTGAATAATGCTATTCTAACGCGCCTTCATTAGGAAAGACTTAATTCTCGGAATGTTGGCACTCTACAGGGTCTCCAGTATCTGGCGCGATCTCGCAAGCGTCTATGAAAGCAGTTCAACTCTTTAGCTGTTTGTCATTCCAAAGATTTTCATTTGAAAGATGTCTCTGTTTTTGTCTGTGGAAGCAAACGCACCCTTTTGGAGAATAAATTTGAGAAGTCCGACGCGAGACGTTTAAAATGCAAGCTCTTTGCATATAATTGGCGTCAAAGAATGGTCATAAATGATAGATTTCAAAGTACGGCGATAAATGTGAAATAATTTTGGACTCCGATGTGCCATCATTAATGAAAAATTAACCTGAAGGAAAATACCGAAATGATCTTTCATAATAAAATTAAAAGGCACTATTTTATTTTCTGTGAATTTTTATTCCAATGCTCAGCAATTATGGAATGGGTTCTCTCGCACAGTAACGGATCTCTAATTCTGTAAATCACATTTCGGGGGACCGGTGTTCGCAGTTGGGTGCTACATTAAATCAATTTCCAGTTTTCATGCAATTATTATTTACAAAGAACGAAGTTTTCGTAGAGTTCGGATTGTATATACATATATATATACGTATACAAGAGTAAATACTTAGGTAAGTGAAAAGTCAACCCAGCAATTATCAGTAACATACACACCTCATTGTCATCATACTTTAATAACAATCATGGTTCTACAACACACTAACAAACTAAATCTACTAAATTGGAATGCCAACGGCATCAAACACAAGAAAACCGAATTATCGTACTTCCTAAAAGCCAAAGACATCAAATTAGCATGCATCACCGAAACACATTTAAAACCAAACGAAACATTCAAATTACCTGGAATTAATAATCATATATCAGACAGAATAAACTCAAATGGAGGCGGTGTTATAATTCTACTAGAAAAATAAGTACCATATATTCAAACTAACCTACCCCTGAAACCGAAACAATAGTCATTAAATTCCCAATAGACAATAGAATAATAACTCTCATAGTAGCCTACAAACATCCTAAATTCAAAATTCACAGCACCAATTTTAGATCACTATTCCAACAAAACACTCCTACAATACTTGTTGGCGACCTCAATGCCAAAAACGTTAACTGGGGCTGCAGAACTTTCAACACCGCATGTCTACAATTGTCTAAAATAATAACAGATTTAAAATTGCGAGTAATCTCTCTCTGAACCAACACACTACCCCCACGATAAAAACAAATTCCCAGATGTATTGGATATTGCAATTACCAACACACAAGTCAAATTTCATAGTTCTCCCATATTTGAATTGGATTCGGATCATCATACCTCACAACCCCACCCACACATTAAACACACATTAATTGGAAAATGTTTAAAAATATAATTAATAATAAAACTCAATTTAAAATATTAAATACCCCACTGGCAATTGAATAAGCAATCTCATACTTAAATAATATAATCATTAACACAGTCAAATCTCTGCAAGACAACAAGCCTCCCTACATCACCAAAACATCCAATGCAAAACTACCCAAGTTCATTCTAAACTTAATCAAAACTAAAAACAAAACTAGAAGACTTTGGAGTATAACAAAATCGCCTCACATTAAAAAAGAACTGAACTTACTAACTACAATAACGAAAAGAGCAATAAAAGATTTTAACCACTTCACTTACAATAAACTAATACAATCAATGAGTACATCAAACAATTCGCTTTGGCAGTCCACCAAAAACATCCTGAAAAAGAAAACTACCATACCACCTTGAAACACACTATCAGATAACAAATGTTCACCAATAGAGAAAGCAGAAGGCTTGGCTGATTACTTTGAGCAATTGTTCACTCCTAACAGCACTCCCACACACTCTGCTCACATGGATATATCACAAATAGCATCAGGACCCAATTATAATATTCCACATAGAATAAAATACAGTTCCCCCAATCAAATTAAAAACTTAATCAAAAACCACCTTCTTAAAAATGCTCTTGGCCACGATAAAATAAGTAATATTATATTAAAAAACTTGCCTAACCCTACAATAGCCTACATTAATAATACATACAATTCCATTCTCAGAACAGGGTACTATCCAATAATATGGAAAAATTCCAACATAATCCTCGTACCCAAGCCCCCATAAAAATCATAACCACGCCGAAAGCTACAGACCAATCAGTCTCTTCCCACATCTATCCAAGATTCTAGAAAAAATAATACTAAAAATTTCATTAAACGTCTAAACATAACCCAGACCATACCGAAACACCAATTTGGCTTCATCAATACATTATCCACCTCACATCAGCTACTTCGAATATCCGAACACACCTATACTACCTTCCAGAACAAACAAAACACACTAGCCACCTTCCTAGATATTTCACAGGCGTTCGACATAGTTTGACACCCAGGCCTAGTAGTAAAAAACCATAGGAACTCCAAATTACCTACTACAAATCTTTAAAAATTTTATAACAGACACGACATTTACAGTACAGTAGAGAACCATGTTTCCAACCCCCGCAAAATAAAAGCAGGACTTCCCCACGGATCTCCCCTTTCACCCACCCTTTTCAATCTTTATGCATCTGATATACCTACCTCACATTCGCACAATTTTCTGACGATACTGCCATATTCATGTCCAACCTTTCATTAAATCACACTTGCAATAAAATTCTACTGCACCTGAAAAACTTAAAGATTGTCCTTAAAATGGAAAATTAAGCTCAACCCATCAAAATCAACAGCCAAAATATTCTCTCTCAGAACATTCGCCACCCCCACCCCACTCCAAATTAATAACAACGTTATCCCCTGGACCCCCATACAACCAAACTGTTAGATACTTAGGACTCAACTTTGATACAAAATTAACCTAAAAATCCCACATAGCAACGAAAATTCAACAAGCCAAAATTCAATTAATACAGTTAAAACTACTACTAAATCACAAAAGCAGTCTCTCCTTCAACAATGCCGTAACCCTATACGAAACAATAATCAGACCTTTAATGCTGTACACCTGCCCCATTTGGACGAGCGCTTCACAGACAGACATCAATCAAATGCAAATAATGCAAAAGAAATATTTAAGATTAGCCACTCACGCCCCATGGTTCATTTCCAACGATCAACTCCATAGAGAACTACATCTACCATCCATCAAGCACCACATTGCTCATCTCTCGAACAACTTCTATTTAAATATATCCTCCATAAATTAAACAGCCCATTACAACCTAGCCACTTTCAACGATTTCCCGACCCGAAACCGTAATAGACATCCAATACATGCATTCTTGCAAATTTTTTCTGATGTAAACTGAGTGTAGATGCTCAATGAGCATCCTACACCTGAGTAGTAGATAAATTAGATTTAGATTAAGTTAGCTATAAGCCAGTCCAAAAACATGTGAAAGAGTAATTATACTGATCCACGTAACAATCAACTGATATATATATATATATATATATATATATATATATATATATATATATATATATATATATATATATATATATAAACAAGTAATTCACATACCTTATGACGTACCTCTCCTGTGACTTTTTGAAAATTGCCACAGCACCTGTTGACTCCATTCCTCCACTTGCACCTTCAAAACTAACACTGCATTCACCATTACCCTGATGAGATGCCAGATTGCGGGGAAAGTTATTGAAGTTTTCACAATACAGACAATACTTTGTCATGATCTCCACATCGATTACCTTTCCAGTATCAATAATTGTGTCAGATACAACACCACTGAGACTAGTGTACCCTCGCATCTAGTCAGATACCATGTCACGTACCATGTCAGATCAGTACATCCCTCGTTAATTTCAACACCCTTTCACTGCCACCCTAAACCGGGATCAACCTCCTTGGACATCAAAGCACAAGTTTTGACAGCATTAAAAATGTCCATATTGCATTTCCTGAATTGTGTGGGAGGCTTTGGCAAGTTCAGGAGTGAGCACAATGTTTTTCCTGCTGCATAACCTTCCCTATGCACTGCAATCCGTACTACATTCTCATGTTAATGTCAAACATAATTATGAGAAGCGGATGATTGAAAATAATGTTTTTCATTACATTTTGTACAGAAAAGAATTAGATTTGAAGCTAAGTCTGATCTATTCTTTGTGCCTTCAATATAGGTTATACTACCTTCATAACACTACTTACATACAGCAAAAGCACATATGACATAGCTAAAAAATTTTAATGAGATAACGTTAATATCATCGGAATTATTTTCGTAAACATTGCCTGTTGAAAAATGTTCACGCCTCGAAGCACTTTCTGAAGATGTTGGCATGGTATCAAGCACATGGTCAGGTGTACATGGCACATTCTCAGGGCGAGAGTTCTCAGATATATTGTGAGAAATTACAGCCTTATTTTTCTATCCTACGTCTTTACCCTTCTTACATACACTTTTCGCCTTCCTCATTTCAATAAATCAACGCACAAACGACCGAAAACACCACAAATCTCTAAGAACCACAATAGAATACTCAAATTCGCACATAAACAAAGATAAACAAGCGAACAGCGTTTCCACGGAGGCTCCTTGTGTCTGGCAGGTGAGCCAACGTAAAATATAACACTAAAAAAACTTCCTAAACACAAAAGCGTAAAAACAAACAACGTAATTTCCAAAAAACGCTGAGCTACGACAGATAAAGTAAGCGTGATCCCCTGACGCATGGGGTCATTTAAATGTCATTTTAATGCTGTTTAAAAGACCGTCATGTCCGTTTCAAAGACCGAAACGAAACGTAAGTTTTTGTAACATAAAAAGTACAAAAATTCAGAACCGATTAAAACCAAATATCGAAATTTTCATCCACATGGCTTAACACATCCTGGATCATATACAAGTCTTTGAACATTTTAGCTGTTTTCGCGCTAAAATGAGTGAAATATGTGCAATGTAAAAAATAAAAGAAGCAATAATTTCTCAAAAAAGGCTCTCAATTTTTTCTTTAAACTTTAAGTAGGGTTAACACTTAATGAACTGTATAAGATGACAAAAGTAATTTTGCAGTATTTTCTTTTTTTCATATCTCACAAAAATGTAATTTTTTGCCCTGTCTCTCATGTTGTTGTCACATAAATGGTAATTAAATTATTGCACTTGTGAATACATGTGCTTCCAGTGATGACAAAAGTTACTCGAAAATTTAATAGTTTTCTGGGAAAATGAGCACATATTCCGAATTTCGACAAACGCTTAGTACTCAGTTCAAAAGTAATTTGGTGATATCTTTTATTTTTCAAAAATACACAATGTAATATTTTTGAAATATTTCTCACGCTGTTAATGCACCCATTTCCACGTATTTGTTTATTCCATTTGTGATGGAAGTTCTACACCGCGCTCTCGACGTCGGTAAAGCTAGCACCCCCACTTTCGAAAAACTGAAAAATTTTTGCGCCATAATTTTGGGCTAATTTTGGGCTAATTTCAGCCCCCATTCAAAAATTTTGGGCTACCTCCCAATACCCCGAAATTAAAATTTCAAAATGAGGCTGGTAAAGCTAGCACCCCCACTTCCTCAAAATTCAAAACTTTTTGTACGGTCGAAACAAGTGAATTTTGGGCTCCTGAGCGCCACTTTTTGAAATTCCAAAACTCACCCCTAAATAAGAAAACCAAAAACCAAAACCACCCCAAATTCTTAAAACTCAAAAATTCTTGCGCCATAGATTTGGGCTAATTTTGGGCTCTTCAGGGATACCAAAAACATTATTTTTTGTACCTCACTACCCCCCAAAATGAAGGTTTCAAAATAAGGGTTGGTAAAGCTAGCACGCCCACTTCCAAAAAATTCAAATTTTTTTGTACGGTCTGAATCAGTGAATTTTGGGCTCCCGTGCGCCACTTTTCGAAATTCCAAAACTCACCCCTAAATAAGAAAACCAAAAACCAAAACATCCTCAAATTCTCAAAACTAAAAAATTCTTGCACCATAGTTTTGGGCTAATTTTGGGATCTTCAGGGATACCAAAAACATTATTTTTTGTACCCCACTACACCCCAAAATGAAGGTTTCAAAATAAGGGTTGGTAAAGCTAGCACCCCCACTTCCAAAAAATTCAAATTTTTTTGTACGGTCGAAATCAGTGAATTTTGGGCTCCCAAGCGCCACTTTTTGAAATTCCGAAACTCACCCCTAAATAAGAAAACCAAAAACCAAAACAACCCCAAATTCTCAAAACTCAAAAATTCTTGCGCCATAATTTTAGGGTAATTTTGGGCTCTTCATTACCACCAAAAACATTATTTTTGATACCCTAAAACCTCCCAATTTAAGATTACAAAATAGGGGGAGGTTAAGTTACTACCCCGACTTACTCAAAATTCAAACTTTTTGCGTGATCTAAACAATTGAATTCTGGTTTTTCTATGGGCCGCTACTCAAATTTTTGAAACTCATCCCTAACTACGAGAGAGAGAAATGAGAACCACCCGAATATTTCATAACTAAAAAAATCATGCGCCATAATTTGGAGTCTTTAATGACACCGAAATCAATTTTTTTCACCCACATTACGAGTACAAACACCCAAATTCAACTTAGCAAAAAAGGGGATTGAAAAGCTCCACATGCTCAGAACTAGAAGATCAGAAGAAATCACACACACACACACACACACACACACACACACACACACACACACACACACACACACACACACACGATATTACGGTTCAAAGAAATTAGAGCCACAATTCCATCCATTAAAAGCAATTGCAAAATTTTAGTTAATGAAAGATTTAATATAGATAATTTATCACATATTTTTTCATTTCTTTAATATTTAAATTGTTATAAAACCTAAACTACAAGACATTCTCTTCCAGGAATCGAATAATCTCTAAATTACATACACGTAAGTTCCACAAACTCCAAAACGTGCATACGATATTACAAACTTTCGAGCACTCTTCCATTGTTCAGAAATAAACACAAAAATAATGAACGTATACGAACAAGACTTTTTTGACAATTGTCCACATAATTCTAAATCACACGCGTTACTCAAATAATTTTGGGCTAGTACAGTATTGATTAAAAAATTAAAATTAATAAAAATATTCCCACAATTTACCAAATCTTTTTTCTTATTTTGTAATAAAACCTAAATTACACGACGTTCTATTCCAGTAATCAAATATATTCTAAAACACTTACAATGGAGTTTGAAAATGCTCAAAAATAATTTTGGGCTTCTCTCCTTTCTTTTCCAAAAACTCGATGATTCTCGTGCCTACGATATTTCGACCTTATGAGTTATTTCACATTACCTAGTAATAAACTGATAAATAATTAATGTATACGAACAAGACATTTTTTCACAATTGTCTGCATAATGGTTAATGAAACGAGACACACAAATAAATTTGCGCTAGGGTAGTAGGTATTAAAAAAATTATAAACTCATAAAAGTTATCCCAAACTCTTTCCATTCACCATTCCTACAATGTTATAAAACCCTAACCACACGACATTCTCCTGCAGTAATTAAATATTGTCTAAAACACATACGAGAGAGTTAGACCATGTTCGAAAATAATTTTGGGCTTCTCTACTTTCCATCCAAAAAATCGAAATCTCGTGTCTACGATATTTGGAGTTTTTTCACATTACACACTAATAAACAGAAAAATAATGAACGTATTCGAACAAGACATTTTTCCACAATTGTCTGCATAATGGTTAATGAAACGAGACACTGAAATAATTTTGGGCTAGTCTAGTACGTATTAAAATAATTAGAAATTATTAAATTTAGCCCAAACATTTTCCGATCACTTTTTTTAAATTGTTATAAAACCTAAACTACACAACATTCTCTTCCAGTAATCAAATATTGTCTAATACACATACAAGGGAGATTGACAATGTTGAAAAATAATTTTGGGCTTCACTCCTTTCTTTCCAAAAAATCTATAAATCTCGTGTCTACGATATTTCGACCCTATGAGTTATTTCACATAACCCAGTAATAAACTGAAAAATAACAAACGTATTCAAACAAGACATTTTTCCACAATTGTCCACATAACGATTAATGAACCGAGATACTCAAATAATTTTGGGCTAGTCTAGTACGTATTCAAAAAATTATAAACTTATAAATGTTAGCCCAAACTCTTTCCGTTCAATATATTTTACATTGTTATAAAACCTAAACTATATGACATTCTCTTCCAGAAATTAAATATTGTCTAAAACACATACAAGGGAGATTGACAATGTTGAAAAATAATTTTGGGCTTCTCTCCTTTCTTTCCAAAAAAATCTATAAATCTCGTGTCTACGATATTTCGACCCTATGAGTTATGGCGCATGATTTTTTTAGTTATGAAATATTCGGGTGGTTCTCATTTCTCTCTCTCGTAGTTAGGGATGAGTTTCAAAAATTTGAGTAGCGGCCCATAGAAAAACCAGAATTCAATTGTTTAGATCACGCAAAAAGTTTGAATTTTGAGTAAGTCGGGGTAGTAACTTAACCTCCCCCTATTTTGTAATCTTAAATTGGGAGGTTTTAGGGTATCAAAAATAATGTTTTTGGTGGTAATGAAGAGCCCAAAATTACCCTAAAATTATGGCGCAAGAATTTTTGAGTTTTGAGAATTTGGGGTGGTTTTGGTTTTTGGTTTTCTTATTTAGGGGTGAGTTTCGGAATTTCAAAAAGTGGCGCTTGGGAGCCCAAAATTCACTGATTTCGACCGTACAAAAAAATTTGAATTTTTTGGAAGTGGGGGTGCTAGCTTTACCAACCCTTATTTTGAAACCTTCATTTCGGGGTGTAGTGGGGTACAAAAAATAATGTTTTTGGTATCCCTGAAGAGCCCAAAATTAGCCCAAAACTATGGTGCAAGAATTTTTGAGTTTTGAGAATTTGAGGTGGTTTTGGTTTTTGGTTTTCTTATTTAGGGGTGAGTTTTGGAATTTCGAAAAGTGGCGCACGGGAGCCCAAAATTCACTGATTCAGACCGTACAAAAAAATTTGAATTTTTTGGAAGTGGGGGTGCTAGCTTTACCAACCCTTATTTTGAAACCTTCATTTTGGGGGTAGTGAGGTACAAAAAATAATGTTTTTGGTATCCCTGAAGAGCCCAAAATTAGCCCAAAACTATGGTGCAAGAATTTTTGAGTTTTGAGAATTTGGGGTGGTTTTGGTTTTTGGTTTTCTTATTTAGGGGTGAGTTTTGGAATTTCAAAAAGTGGCGCACGGGAGCCCAAAATTCACTGATTCAGACCGTACAAAAAAATTTGAATTTTTTGGAAGTGGGGGTGCTAGCTTTACCAACCCTTATTTTGAAACCTTCATTTTGGGGGGTAGTGAGGTACAAAAAATAATGTTTTTGGTATCCCTGAAGAGCCCAAAATTAGCCCAAAACTATGGCGCAAGAATTTTTGAGTTTTAAGAATTTGGGGTGGTTTTGGTTTTTGGTTTTCTTATTTAGGGGTGAGTTTTGGAATTTCAAAAAGTGACGCTCAGGAGCCCAAAATTCACTTGTTTTGACCGTACAAAAAGTTTTGAATTTTGAGGAAGTGGGGGTGCTAGCTTTACCAGCCTCATTTTGAAATTTTAATTTTGGGGTATTGGGAGGTAGCCCAAAATTTTTGAATGGGGGCTGAAATTAGCCCAAAATTAGCCCAAAATTATGGCGCAAAAATTTTTCAGTTTTTCGAAAGTGGGGGTGCTAGCTTTACCGACGTGCACTCTCGAAAAAGGGCGCGCTCTCTCGAAAAACGGCGTGCTCTCTCGAAAAAGGGCGCTCTCTCACGAAAAACGGCTCCCTCTCGAAAAAGAGCTCTCTCTCTCTCGAAAAATGGCGCTCTCTCTCTCTCTCGAAAAACGGCGCTCGCTCTCTCTCTCTCTCGAAAAACGGCACTCTCTAAAAAAGGGCGCTCTCTCTCTAAAAAGGGCTCTCTCTCTCGAAAGTCGCTCTCTCTCTCTCTCTCTCGAAAGCCACTTTCTCTCAAAAGCCGCTTTTTCTCTCTATCTCCCTCTCTCGACAGCCGCGCCATCTCCAAAGCCGCGCTCTCGAAAGCCGCTCTCACTCGAAAGCCGCGCTCTCTCGAACACCGCGCTCTCTCGAAAACGTCGCTCACTCGAAAACCGCGCTCTCTCAAAAACCGCCCTTTCTTGAAAACCGGGCTCTCTCGAAAAGAGCGCTCACTGGAAAGGAGCGCTCTTTCGAAAACCGCGCTCTCTCAAAAAGAGCGCTCTCTCGAAAAGAGCGCTCTCTTGAAAAGAGCGCTCTCTCGAAAAGAGCGCACTCTCGAAAAGAGCGCTCTCTCGAAAAGGGCGCTCTCTCGAAAAGGGCGCTCTCTCGAAAAGGGCGCTCTCTCGAAAAGGGCGCTCTCTCGAAAACCGCGCTCTCTCGAAAACCGCGCTCTCTTTTGAAAACCGCGCTCTCTCGAAAACCGCGCTCTCTCGAAAACCGCGTTCTCTCGAAAACCGCGTTCTCTCGAAAACCGCGCTCTCTCGAAAACCGCGCTCTCTCGAAAACCGCGCTCTCTCGAAAACCGCGCTCTCTCGAAAACCGCGCTCTCTCGAAAACCGCGCTCTCTCGAAAACCGCGCTCTCTCGAAAACCGCGCTCTCTCGAAAACCGCGTTCTCTCGAAAACCACGCTCTCTCGAAAACCGCGTTCTCTCGAAAACCGCGTTCTCTCGAAAACCGCGCTCTCTCGAAAACCGCGCTCTCTCGAAAACCGCGCTCTCTTTTGAAAACCGCGCTCTCTCGAAAACCGCGCTCTCTCGAAAACCGCGTTCTCTCGAAAACCGCGTTCTCTCGAAAACCGCGCTCTCTCGAAAACCGCGCTCTCTCGAAAACCGCGCTCTCTCGAAAACCGCGCTCTCTCGAAAACCGCGCTCTCTCGAAAACCGCTCTCTCTCGAAAACCGCGCGCTCTCGTTAAAAGGACGCTCTTAAAAACAAAGTTCTAAAAGCGAGCGCGCTCTTAAAAACAGTACTCCCTGAAACACAGCACGCTCTCAAAAATACGATGCGCTGTCTTTTTTGCACGAACATGTGATTCGCACATGCGCACTCTTCCGTCATCCATGAATTTTTGTGGCGACGCAGATGAGAAACATACGCTCTTATTAAATTCAAATGATTAGCTTAATTATCTATATCTATCTATACTTCTATATCTATACTAATATATAAAGACAGAAGTGCGTTGTCTTCCAGCGCGGTAATCTCTGAATCTGCTGAACCAATGCTGATGAAACTTTTATGCTAGCATCCTTTAAAGGCCTGGAGTACTATAGGCTATGATTTACAAACATAAACGGTTATATATTTTCAAAATGATTACTTTTCTGAACATTTTTCGCCTAGCCTTATATCACGGTTTCAAGAGTGCATCAATGTCAATAGTTTAGCTGCACGCCACCAGAGGATGACGTCTAAGATCTACTACTGATTTCATCAATGTCCAGTACTTACTCGCTCCATTGAAAATAATACTGCAAGAAGGGGAGAAATGTGAATAATAATAATGTGAATAGTAGTAGTGCAGTTGTTCATTAGGACTGTTAATTTGACTATTTACACAGTTCTTAGGTTCAAAATGGTAAAATGGAAAATGTGTATATGTTTCCAGTCCATTCAGTAATTTTTTTTCTTCAATATGCGAAGGCAGTTTGAACAATGATGTGTAATTTAGGAATGATCCTTTACATATTAAGACTAATCTGTACAGTTGTTTGTCATATTAATTGCAATTGTACTTTTTTCTTCTACATGCGAAGAAATTTAGTGCAGTGGTTGGTAATTAAGCAATAGTCATTACAATTTTAAAACTAATATGTGCAGTTGTTTTCCATGTCACTTGCTCCTAATGAATGAATGAATGAATTCATATATTTTTTCAATAAATAATTGGAAAAAATTAATTTATCTAAAAATATTCTATATAAGCAAATCTGGGAGTCCCCTGTTTCTATTTTTCAGTATTCATATTGATATTGGTAAAATGGAAAATGTTTGTATGTTTTCAGCCCACCCAGTAAAAGTTTTTCTTCAATAACTTCATTTACATATTAAGACTATTCTGCGCTATTGTTTTGTATATCAATGGCTGCCAATGAATGATTTCATCCATATTGTTCCATAAAATATAAGCAAAACTTAATTTATCTAAAAAAGTTTGTCTAAGCTAATATATAAATCTGGGAGCTCTTGGTTTCTATTATTCAGCTCTCACGTTAAAATTGGTACAATGGAAAATGTTTATTTGTCTTCAGTCCAAACAGTAAAAGTTTTTCTTCAACATCTCAAGGAGTTTTGTGCAGTGGTATGTATTTTCGGAATGACCATTTACATATTAAGACTAATCTGTAGAGTTGTTTGCATATCAATTGCTGCTGTACTTTTTTGTACTTTGTTGTACTTTTTACTTATATATGAAGAAGTTTAGTGCAGTGGATGATAATTATAGAATGATCATTTATTTATTAAGACTAATACGTGCTTTAGTTTTGCATATCAATTGCTCCCAATAATTGAATTCATTCATACTTTTCTATAAAAAATAGGCAGAAATTAATTTATCTAACAAAAAGTTTGTCTGAGCAAATAAATAAATCTGGGAGTTCTTGGTTTCTATTATTCAGCACTCCTGTACAAATTGGAAAAATGGAAAGCAATTGATGATTTTGTAAACCCAATTTTAAGTTTTTCTTCAATATGGGATGAATTTCTGTGCAGTGGTATGTAATTTAGGAATGATCATTTACATATTAAGACTAATCAGTAAAGTTGTTTTGCATATTAATTTCTCTCAATGAATGAGTTCATTCATGTATTTCTAAAAAAATAAGCAAAAATTAATTGGTCTAAAAATATTTTTGGCTAAGCAAATAATATCTGGGAGTCTTTGGTTTCTATTATTCATATTTCAGGATCCATAATCTCTATCACTTGAGATAAAATAATGATGCTAATATTGTTTTGTTATGTGGCTCAGTGCATTGTCAAGTTATTATTTACACATAATGTAATGTTGGTGGATCATTAGTATTGTATTTCTATTGTATCAGTCGTATGATAAATTTATTTACCTGAACAAATACGTTTTATATTACGTGTTACTATCACACAGGACATTAAACATGTATATTTTTGTCATCTTCAGAATTATAAAAACGGGTAATTATGTTTCAGAATAGATACAAGTATTTTCATTTATTTTTATGATTTTGAATCATCAATTACGTTATGACATCTATAACTATTACTCTGGATCTACCTTCTACCGTACCCATGCATGAACTTCCGCAGGTTATACTCAGCTTAAAACAGTAAGTGCCTTCAAGGTCTCGAGTTGACAGATCAATTTCAAAACTTTCTTTATGAATACAATAGAAGAAAATTATAAAAATAGGATAAGTTTTACAACGTGACAATTTTGATAGTGTTGGAATATTATATAAAATCTCCCCAAAATTAAATTTTATATGTGAGTACAAGTATTTTATTTTGTAGTTTAGAATTGTTTATTGCTTTTAGTTATAAAGCGAATGTTTAGAAGCTGGAACTTCAAGTAAGAAAAATGTCATTATTTGTGGAAAAGTGAGCGAGGTAATCCGGAAATTTCCGAATGGGGGTCAAAAGAAGAAAGCTATCGTGGCGTGGCCGGGTAGAGCATGGCAGGGAGTAGGGCGGAGAAGGAATACAATGGAAGATATAGAGATATGTCCCGCCGCAGGGCATGAAAAGATTGAATTCCTCTTCCTGTATAATAATTTACTGTAATAAATGCCCGAGAAACGCCGGGTACTTCAGCTAGTTTTTCTACACAAACCGTCTGTTCTAACTACATTTTCGTCTCCGGTTCCTACCGTTACAACGACTGTTGTACGCTTTACAATATCGCTTTACATTACTCACTTTCCTTTCATTATTCTCTCTCCAATATTTTCTGCGTTTTGTTCCCTTTGCTTTTTAGTTACTGTACATTTACTTTTTTATTTTATTCCTGTTTACAAAGTAATGTGGAATGAAACGCAGAGACCTAGAAGAATATTGTTTTTCTTGTTTTCCTCTTTCTCTTCCCATTTGTATTCCTTTCGTCGTTTGCGCCAATATTATTTTCGAGATTTGTGGCAACCTCTTCCCCACATCCTGAGAACTGTCTCCCGTGAAGGAAGGGGAGGGTTTCCTTCCACATCACACTCAGCCGCAGACTGCAATCCAGGACGCGATTGTGCTCTCCCGGTTTTTCCGTCGTACGCCTTGAGTTCTGCCACTTTGTTCGACCAGCCCACATTCAGGAAAAACTCTGGACCGCTCCTGAGTTCCTCCAAAGTTCTTCACTGAAGAGAACAAATTTCTACGCGCATTCAGTGCGACTCGAAAACCGGGGCACGATTCCCGTCTCCCAGTATCTGGGACGCTCGCCTTCAGTTCAGTTTTCGTTCATCCGTCGTCCTGGAAGATATCTGCCGTGGTTCAACGCAATCAGAAATCCTTCTGGGAAGAGATCCCGCGCAATTCATTCTTTATCTGAAAACTTTGTGAAACGCGTGTAGTGCAAGTGCACAAAAGAGAGCAGTGTGCCCAGAAGGAAGCAGAGTGCCTAGAAGAGAGAAGAGGGCCTAGCTGAGACCGGATTGGATAGAAGAGACGAGAGTGCCTAGAAGAGAGAAGAGTGCACAAAAGAGCAGAGTTCACAAAAGAGAAGAGCGAGCAGAAGAGAGCCGAGTGCACAGAAAGAGCAGAGTGCACAGAAGAGGGTAGAGTGCAAACAAGGGAGCAGAGTACACACAAGAGAGAAGAGTGCACACAAGAGAGCAGAGTGCACACAAGAGAGCAGAGTGCACACAAGAGAGCAGAATGCACACAAGAGAGCAGAGTGCACCCAAGGGAGCAGAGTGTACACAAAAGAGTAGATTGCAAACAAGGGAGCAGAGTGCACACAAGTGAGCAGAGTGCACAGAAGAGAGCAAAGTGTAGAGAAGAGAACAGAGTGTGCAGAAGAGAACAGAGTGTACAGAAGAGAGCAGAGTGTACAGAAGAGAGCAGGGTGAACAGAAGAGAGCAGAGCGCACAGAAAAAAGCAGAGTGTACAGAACAGAGCAGAGTGCACAGAAGAGAGCAGAGTGTACAAAAGAGAGCAGAGTGCACACAAGAAGGGCGAAGACGCACTTAAGTCCAGCGCCACTCCCACTTCGGTCTCCTCCTCCACCATGCGATCACGCGTCCTGCTCGCTCTGCTACTGGCGCTCCTGGCGGCCACTTCGGGCACTATGGTGGATGGACGTGTGATAGTGTGGAAGTGCTGCGACGTGCACGAGATGCTCTCAGCGGATGGAAAGTCGTGCGTCGACGCCAAATGGAGCGGGAACTTGTCAATTGAAAGAGGCGATGACGATGTGGCGATGTGGTCCCTCCTCTGGACAGCGCGTGGTTGCGGCGATGGCTACTTCTCGATCTCCCGCTGGACACCATCAGTTCTGTGTGCTGTAATAGAAATCTATTGACTAAAAATGGAAATGTCTCTTCCGTGAACGCGTCTTCCCTTTGGAATGGAATAATACGTAGAAACGAGAGGAACATAATCGTCTTCCTAGGTGGTAGTAATTTGATGAGGTATCCGCAGACCGAACATGCTTACTACGTGGACGCTGCGAAGCGATCTTTAGGGCCTTTTGCAATGAAGTTTGAACCAAAATTCACGGAGGACAAATGCGCCAAAAAGTGCTGCGAGGATGGGAAATTAGAGAAGAATAATGGAAGAAAATGGAAGTGCGAAGAGGATGCGAAAAGCTACAGAGCGGCGAGTAAGACGGCAAATCAGCCCTTCTTCTTTCTTCGTTCTGCCTTACCCATTATACCCCCCGAGATACTGCGAGAAACTCAGTCTCTCACCCTTACAGGAACAGTACGCTCACCAGTCGCTTGATTGATTGATTTTTTCGTGTTTCCGGGCGCATCAACTGCTTCGGTCATTAGTCCCGTTAGTGTAGTGCATGTTTTTTCTCGGGAGATGGCGGTGATCTTCCCTCGCTGGATGGCGAGATCCGGCGCCGACCTCCCGTCGGCTAGTGGGGTTTCCCCCTAACCAGGACTCTCCCACCAGCGAGGCACCGCCCCAGACAGGACAAGCTCCCGACCGGCCTCCCGGAATATGTGGTAGTGTAGTGCACGTTAGTGTGTGTGTGTGTGTAACGGGAGAGGATAGGACAAGGAAGAGGAAGGACAGATCGCGCGCGGTCCGTGGCCCGTTTGGTAGGGTACTACTCCGGCATTCGCCTGGTGTTGCTCGGAGAAACCACGGAAAACTACCGATCAGAGCAGCCGGCCTCTAAAATTCTCCTCCAGACCGCGACTGAATTCGACCTACCTGAAAAGCTAGTGACGGAAATCCTGCCGCCGTCAGGACTCGAACCTAACCCCTCCCCGTCAGAAGCGCAACAGTGACATCAGTTGACGCACTGAACTACCGCTTCCGGTCATCAGTTGCCTGACACCGGACGTGCCCTCCAGTTCTTCTTCTCGTGGAAACCTTGTTACTTCTCCCGCAGCGGCAACGGCAGCTTCTGCGAAGGGCTTTTTCATTGCGAGTTTTCACGCATCACCAGAGGCGTCTACTGGCTGGTCCGCCCATTGTGCATTCTCTCTGCTTTAATGTTACTGGCGTCGCTGGGAACTGTAGTATGCGACAAGAACGTGCGACGAAAAATACACGGTCGTTGCCTCGCCAGCCATGCTGCCTGTCTGCTGGCTTTTAATATTGGGCAAATTGCGTATTACATGTCAATGAGTGACTGATTGGACGAAAAAGAAAAAGAAGACATTCCACCAGATCTTGAGGATGTTTGCAAGTATTTCGGTGAGTATACATACATCAGAGTTGCATATTACAGAAACTCAGAAATAAGATTATGCATATTTGTATATTTTTAAATTTGTTACGTTGATATGTTAGTCAGTTTGTAACAAAGATAAAGAATCATCTACCGATAAGTTTCTTTATGTATATTGATCTTTATACTACCTCCAATATTCTGGCAAAATGGCCAAACGCCAACACGAGAGCATTCGTGTAAAATTGTGTAACACGTGATCATTCCACGTAATTGCAACTCATTTGTTAACTACTGAATTATTAACTACACAATGGCACAGGCTTTCTCGCTCTAGTAACTTTTCATGGCATTCAACTTGGAAGAAATATTACGTGTGGATTAGGCGCTAGTGTTGTTCACAGACGACAGACACACGGACGGAAGTTTTGGAAAACAAATATTTTGCTCTCAGGGGACCACAAAGCGTGCATTTACATTATAGTTCGAGTTTTTGTCGATTATCTCTTTATTACTATGTTCATGATCCCTCTCTACGTATTCCGTTCACGAGAAAGTAATAAGATCAAGAAGCAAGTATTGTTAAAAAACATGATTTATCATGTTTTTTTAACAATTGTTCTTACTACCAGTTGATAGTGATGAATATGAAAGAAGTAAATCAAGCTTTTCTTCTTTGTGAAAATGTAAGTCTTTAGAACACGCAAATTACAATTCTAATCTCATTATTAGAGCCAGGAAGTACAGGTATATATTACCTAAAATAGGCAGACAAAAGGCATTTATTTTTGCTTAAAAAGGCATTCAAAAATGCATTATTTAATCTTGTTAAAGCAGAGAGCAAATTAGCATTTAAACAATCAAAAATCACATCATAAGGAATTTTTGGCAACTTGATCGAGATCGGAGAAGAAAGAAGACAAATTATAATGTAATTGACAGAAAAAGGCAAAATTAAGACAAAATGGCAAAAATTGGCATAAAAAAAACAGGCATAAAGGCTAAACGCAAATCTACTAAAACAATCCTAGAAGAACAATTAAGTGATTGCTATTGTTAAAAGTCATAAAATAATGACAAAATACAAAAAGACATTTTGTCGATCTTCCAGGCTCTACAGACTCTCAGAATAAGTTTTACGAATTTCTAGGTTGTCTAGAGAGTTCAAAAGTGATCAGTTATGCCAAAGAGGGAAATAGCATATTACAAAGATGTATGAAAATATGAATTGTTAGGCTACTCGCATTCCTGATGTTTGGAAGGTAAAAAGAGATCTCTTTGTCTGTGAGAGACCGTGAACTGCGGAACTTCTGTGTAAAAGAAGTTGCCTAAAAATCAATGCTACATGACATATTTGGAACAGAGTAATGATATTTTCCACTAAATATTCATTGGAAAAAACATATCATTTTTCGACTCTTCTACATGCCCTATAAGTTTGTAACACTTCACTCTAACATTTCACTAATGAGTGTGTCTTGTGTGTACAGCTCTGTCGATGTACTTCGTGCTGACTGCTGCCTGGTTTTGGCTGACGGCGCTGTGTGAGAAACATAGCTGCGGGGTTCAGGTAAGAAATACGTAGGATTTTCCAAACGAAGTCAGTTGTTTCTACAGCTTCGTACAAGCTTTCGTATCGGTGTGAAGGTTTTAATAATCTTTATCTTCTCCTTCGTTTTTTGGGTTTCGTGGTACGAAACGCCGGATATACGGTATCTTGTTCGAGATGTAATAATAAAACACAGAAATCACCAAACCATTTATATTCAAATTAATAAAACTTGACAACTGAACAACTATTAAAGCTTACAAAAAGTAAAAACATTCTTGTAAATAATCTCGTTTCCAAAAACATTGCAATGGTTTGCTTCAGAAACAAAATGATCACATCAGAAAATCACACTTCCTCTTCTCGATTAATTAATTCTCACGTTCTCATCTTCTAAGAACTTACGAAATATAGAGGAAGTTTTGTGATGCTGCTGCGAAAAGTTGCCATTATTTCTACAGAAGAGCTGGTATTGGTCCTGGTGCCAACTAAAGGGAACAATTTCTTATCCTATTGTAGTGGAAACCCGTCAAAACGTGACCTAAAGATCTAAGTGAAATGTAAAATACTGTGCTGAGACATGTTCACAAAGCAAATTCTGAAACAGGAAGAAAGAATAGCAAACTTCTGTTCTTTAATGCTTATTTTTTCATCGCTGCAGATATTCACTTTTAGAAGCAGGATGATTAGATATTATGCAGAACAAAACAATTATGTTTGATAAATTAACACTTACGTAACTGAACACATGTGACCCATGGTCAGGTGGCAATGCAATCAGCACCGAATGACACAGAATGCCGAGTATAATTGAAGACCTTGGGGCAATAACATGCTATCCCATATTTCTGATGAAATTGAGATGTTACTGTATTTAGGTTTAGTTTACGTATGTTTTATTTTTATTGGACATAATAGGAATATTTCATCCTGTAAATGTTGATAGATTGTAAAAAATAAATATCACGGCTTTATCTTTTTTTTTTTTTTAATTTGTTGCGTCTATTTTGACGCAACGCGTCTCTAAACCCCTTGGGGGGGCGTTGAGCGCTTCGCGCTTCTTGGAGTAATCCTCCTCTAATAGCGCTTGGAGTAATCCTCCGTTAGTATAGTCTGTCGCGTCTCGTCGCAGTCGGTTGTCAAGAGGACCGCCAGGTAGCATCTCCGCGTACGCGCCTCCTACGTCACTACCCAGCGGCCAGAATTAGGAAGGAATAAGGATACGGGTAGGGTTTAGGGCACTTCACAGGGGTTGGACTAGCCCTTGTGAAGCAGCCAAACTCGTTTTGTTGGAACAAATTTCACATGAGATTCGACGGGAATCGAACCCGGATCTCAGTGGTGAAAGGCTTGCGACTTTGCAATGAGCCACGAGTTCAGTATCTTGTTTATAGAAAAGTTTAAATCTTTACTTTCCTTTTTCTCTAAACTTTGTATAGTTATATGGCATAGCATTGTGTTGCCTAGTGGTCTTCAATTATATTGACGGATTATTTCTGAATTTTTTGATGTATAAACATCTTTAAACAACTATTTCATTTCTTTCCAACATATTGCTCGAGGGCAACCTTAATTTTACGTTTAAGCAACACAGAGTAAACAAGTTTGCAGAATTCACTCACATGGGAAGTACAAAGCAGAACAAAACTGACATTTCATAGATGAAGACCCAACAGTAAACGAAATTACTTCACTCTCACATATCCGTGGACACTTTGCAACGCGACATAACCTCTGCACCACTTCACTACTTCAGTAAAACCTTACAGAACCCACTGTCCGAATATTTCTACAAAATACACCACGAAAACATGCAAACACAGTTAATAACAGAATGTAATTATTAATCCTGAAGCACAAATTTGTCGAATTGTAACAAATATACGCGGCATCATGGTTGAAATACATGGGTGAGGTCTTCCGGGCACGGAATTTTGCTTGTTCTGCGCAACACCAGTTTGCGTCACGAACCACGTGACCACCGCACAGGCACTTCGTTTGAAAAGTCAGTCCAAACGCTGGCCACCATGTTGTATGGAGAGCGAATATTATTCAGAAATATTTTGAAAGTGATACAAAATGACAATTTTCAACGCTAACTAAACTAACACGATGAAGGTAATGCAATATTTAAAACAAATGCTACATGTATTTGTTTCGAGACTTGTATCGAGGTGGTGGCAAATAGTTGCATTTAAAATTCCTGCTAATATTGTGATGCAAACTGGTGTCTGAAGCGCTATTGGCTGAAGTCGGATACCATGCGCAAGAGCCCCTCCTCTCCCTTGCGCGGCTTCAAGCGACGAGGGCTTACATCTATCGATATATTCTTCTCTATCGATAATTAAAACACTGCATTGGGAAGAAAACAATTGAGTACAGATAAGCGTACAATTAAAGAATTATTTATTTTTTCGATTAGTTAACTAAATAAGCACATTAATTCCATGCAAAATCGTTGATTATCTCTACGTTAATAGCACGCGCGCAAATAAAATTCCACCGTGCAATTAAAAATCCACACCTACCAATCAGAATTCAGAAAAGGAGCCAAATTCTTTCATTAAGAAACTATAAAACAGACGTAGCCAAGGTATTTGCAGACGGCCATGAAATATGAACAAAAATGTACATAAGATATTAAGTACCTACAACAACTACATATAAACAACGAATGAATAAAACTATATAGGGGAAGTAAACGTTAAGCTAACTGACTTATGGGACAACACAAAATATTTAACGTGAATAAATAAAACGTTTTACAGGTAAAACATTTTATTTATTCACTTGTGCTTCTCTAATATTTTATCCGCAATATGTTCAGTACCTTCCAAAAGCAAATATTTCTTGCCAACAAACACAAGGCAACGCCTACTAAAATAGATATTTTTCACAAGTTATAGGATGTCATCAAACACGTGACTCTAATTGTAAAGATGTGCCTGAATTTCTCAAAATTTAAATTATTCTTAAATAGAAAAGAAAAAATATTGACCGTAACATGTGCATAAAACGATATAACTGCACTCCTGGTACATAAGAAAACTCTCCCATTGTCGCTCGTTTTCTTGAACATACCACTCGTGCAATTATCCCCTTTTATACACTCGTTTCGTTAATTGCTATAATTAATTTACACCGTAAATGCTAGTGAGTCAACACAAACAATATCTGATAACACATATAGGGATCACATTATTTCATTCAAAGAAAAAATAAACACAACCGGTTCAGTATATGCTTGAAACGAACCCATGGCATAATCCCTTATTTTCTTTAATATATAGATGCATTAAAGTATTTTCTTTAATATGCCGTATACTCAGAAACCACTTTTGTAGGTACCAAAATTTGGTACCCACAAAGTCGGATACCAACCTTGGTACCAAAAGTTTGTTTGGGACATAAAGTGTCTGTCCGTCTGTCCGTCCGTTCTTTTGCCGACTTTTACAATAGCAACCAAATCCGTCCGTTCTTTTACAATAGTGGACAAATCGATCATAGGATTTTTTCCTCACAATTTATATCCCCCTTTCCATCGAGCAAAGCTCAGGGCTCTTAATTGAAAATCGAAATTTTCAATGTAAAACGGTGTACTTTAAAAAATCGTTTAATGAAATTTTCTAAACTATCCAAAAACCGATCAATTTATACTAATTAAAGTGAATTTATCGTTATGTAACCGACTACGATACCACAAAAAGTAGTGTACTACTAGATACGAAAGTTTTAAAGATCTGTTTCAGAATGGTCGCGATGCCCTTGCAAATTTTCGCAAAGATTTATGCAACACAAATGCAGAAAGTAAATAATTTAAATAATACTTTGTAGATGCACCACGATCATTATTTTTCACCTGGGGCTAAGAGCAAATTGGTGCCTAATATAATTCGTCAATGGGTAGTTGCGGTGCGAGAGAACTTACATAATAGACTAGTTCCTAATATATTCTACCAGAACCCAGTAGCAGTGCAGCAGAACTGGTACCTAATAGATTCCATAGTGGCCAGGAGAAGTGAAAGATAAGATAAAACAATAATCTAATAGCAATGAACTGTAAAACAGGATTTTATTAAAATTTGGACCTATTGGATTAAAAATGATCTTAAAAACGGTGGCTTCTATAAAATTGATATTTTTCGTCTTGCACAAGGATTGGATATGAAGAAAGTCTGGGCAAAGACGGTATTTTTGCTATTTTGTTCTGTAAATACGTGAAAAGTATATACGACTAGAAATAACGCAGGTTTCATTCTCGTCCTCTGTACGTTTTTACACTTCGAATTGTTGCAAGTTGAAAATCTTAAAATATGTGACCATCTTATACTACCAGCACAGCAGTTTTTAAGAAAAATCAAAGATATGTAATCATATGTAAGGTGATGTAATCATAAGTACACACTTTTTATCGTAATTTTTATACTGAATGTAGCAACACAAACAAAAATTAATATCTCCCTTTCAATGCTAAAGACCTGTATGCTGGTTAAAAAAAATGAGGTGAACTCCATCTCTTTAAAGTACTGGTACTACAATAGAACATACGTTCTAGTATTGTTCATAAATTTGCAATTTTCGAAAATTCGGAGAGTTCAACGGAAAACAGGTCTGGGCCATTCATTTCAGTATGCACCACACTTTGCACCACACTACCACATATTCCGGGAGACCGGTCGGAACCTAGAGTTTGTCCCGACTGGGGCGGTGCCCCGCTGGTGAGGTCCTTGAAATACACTCTAGGAATATATTTTATTACATTTAATACAGTATCCTGTAAAACTGTTTCCGAAATATTCTCTCTCTTTCTCTCTCTTTCTCTCTCTTTCTCTCTCTTTCTCTCTCTTTCTCTCTCTTTCTCTCTCTTTCTCTCTCTTTCTCTCTCTTTCTCCTCTCTCTTTTTTCTCTCTCTTTTTCTCTCTTTTCTCTCTGTCTCTCTCTTTTTCTCTCTCTCTTTCTCTCCCTTTCTCTCTCTTTCTCTCTCTTTCTCTCTCTTTCTCTCTCTTTCTCTCTCTTTCTCTCTCTTTCTCTCTCTTTCTCTCTTTTTCTCTCTTTTTCTCTTTCTCTCTTTCTCTCTTTCTCTCTTTTTCTCTTTTTCTCTTTCTCTCTTTTTCTCTTTTTCTCTTTTTCTCTTTTTCTCTTTCTCTCTTTCTCTCTTTCTCTCTTTCACTCTTTCTCTCTTTCTCTCTTTCTCTCTTTTTCTCTTTTTCTCTTTTTCTCTTTTTCTCTTTTTCTCTTTTACTCTTTTTCTCTTTTTCTCTCTTTCTCTCTTTCTCTCTTTCTCTCTTTCTCTCTTTCTCTCTTTCTCTCTTTCTCTCTTTCTCTCTTTCTCTCTTTCTCTCTCTCTCTCTTCTTTCTTCCACTCGTAGGAGCTCTCGACCACCGTTGCGCAGAGGAGATGCGAGCGTGTGCGCTCGTGCTCGCCAGGAGGCGTCCTGGTCGGGGCTCTACGCATCGTTTTGCTTCCTTCTGCCTCCGTTGCCTGCTCGCGCTGATTTCCTCTCTCTCTTGTCTCTTCCACTCGTAGCGGTTGGCGAGGGGAGCTCTCGGCCGCCGTTGCGCAGAGGGGAAGCGAGCGTGTGCGCTCGTGCTCGCCAGGAGGCGTCCTGGTCGGGGCTCTATGCAACGTTTTGCTTCCTTCTGCCTCCGTTGCCTGCTCGCGCTGAACGTCTCTCTCTCTTGCCTCGACAGTGCCTCCTCTTGATAAGGCCCACGTAGCCCCCTTCAGGAGCGGCCAACCAAGTGACGATCACCGCCCGGAAGACGTCCGTGACGTAACCCACGGCCCGATAAGCCAAGTCTGCATCGAATTGTGTGATCGTGTCGTGCAAACTTGAGAGAGCCTGTAATTTCATCACTGAAATTGTTGTGTGTCACGGACCACATTATAAGCTCAGAAAGCAATTCAATACCTCCGGTCATAAGAATCAATTTAATGTACATTTTAATTCTGAAAAAAGAGACAAGTGATAATAATAATAATAATTGCATTTTACAGATATTCTTAGCGTTTTAGCGATCCATCACATCATATCTTACGTTTTCGTGTCGACGGTTGTGCCACTTCTGTTTCTGCCTCTCCGTGTGTTTCCAATGCCCGTTGTAGGGTCTGCCGTGGGAGGGTCGTTTCCCTCCGGGTGCTTTTGACCCTGGGAGATCTGGTCCTCCTCTCGGCGAAGTACAGAGTTGCCTCGCTTGAGGTACTGCATCTTTCTCAAAGTCACCACGAGGCAGGTAATGTTACATACCACCAGACGGCACACAGGGCCATAATAGAACAGTGCGGTTCCAGATTTCAGAAAAGGAACTATTATTTGAAAAACCTTTGTACGATCTCGGGGGTCCGAGACCTGCCGAGTGTGTGTCATAGCTGCTGACGTTTCGTCCAACACGTTGCTGCTGATGTCTACGCAATAAAAAAGCATGTTTTGTTAGAATTACCTGAAAATCAAAATCATCCCAGATTAAGTAATAAAGTGGATATAAAATTTTTTCTCTGAAATAGTATCAGAATTATAAACTCTATTGGATTTTTTTGGAAGAATTCCAATGTCTCCAATTGTTGGACAATTTTAATTGATAATTTTAATTTTTGTAATGTATAATATGTGGACTCCACATGTTTCATGCCCTAGGTTATGGTAGCTGGATTGCGATACCTTCATCTGAGGTAGCGAATGCTCTGGACAGCTTTAAGAACTGTTTAAAACTTCTCACTCTAGCGCACTTGATAGCGCTTACGAATGCAAAAGACTGACTGGCTCTTGGTAGCAAAACAGAGTTATTTTTTCGCATCTGTTTTAAAGCGTTCAAAATTTCAATAACTTTTTAGAGGATTACCAAAGTTGAGAAATTATATATAGACACACACACACTTTGAATTACTTTATAGTATAGTGACGGTATACGCTGTGTATCCGAGAATTCCCCACTGCACGTAACTGGCTGCTTATCTTTCAATTGTTTCAGGTCAGATCAGAGAAGTTTCTTTGGAAACGAAATGTGACGTGGCATGCACTAGAGTTATCCTGCGCCTTCTTTCATAATTGCTCTATGCCACGCAGTTCGTAGTAGGGATGTGCCCTTAACAGCTAAACTGTTATTTCTTAACTGTTAACTTTTCGTAACTGTTACACAGAATAATAGTTATTTCGTTTATCCTGTTATTGGCTGTCATCTGTTGACATTCATTGAACTGGAATCTACTGGGCCAAATCCTAACTACTACAAGCTTTTGTGGCAACCATTTTGCACGATAACAGCTTCACTGCAGCTAAGCAATCGCGAATAGCCAGTGTGCAAATTATAGATTCATTAATACATAATTCATTATTATCACACATGTGCCACAATATTTTTATATTTTATTGTGTACACTACAATAAGAAGTTTGTCCTTTAAATTAAATCCGTCGAATATGTTTGTTAACTTATTTCTATCCCATTGCTGCTAAATTTTTCCCTGGTTCCGATAAAATAAAATGAGTTACGGTCAAATAACTCGCATTATAATATTTTATATTCAACAGACATTACCACTTTAGCTATAGTTAAGCGAAAACACAGTTTCTCCTCATTATTTTTCACACTCGTCGCTATGCACAATTTGCATATTTGAAATAATATTTGTAATCTGAACCCGAAAATGTTTGAAGAAAAAATTTGAAGTCGTTTTTGGTAAATTCAACCTTTCTGGAAACGCAGAATTTTGAGCTCATCTTCACAGAAAACTTCTGAGCTTTCGAGAAATTTTATATGAAATTATTCAAAGCATATGAACTCTTAAGAGTAATAATGTGACAGAATGGCCGCTAAGGTACATATTAACGACGTGAGAGGCTAGTCAATAACATACATTTTTGTAATTTTTGAAAATACAAAAGAATAAAGCAAAATGGCGTTTATGTCATCTAATAGAGTATATTTAGCACCATCCTTACCAAAAGTTTAAAGAAAAATATTAGCCGTTTCCAAGAAAATCTTGTTTTTTTATTTTAAAAAATTGGACATATTGCTCAAAATATTGCGTGATAACTACTAAAATTTTCAAGAAGTTGTACATACCCTTTATGCATGCAATACGAAGAAAAATTATATTTGCTGGAAAAAATCTATTTTTTAATTTTGTAGTAGTAGGAAGACGCCGAAAGAAAATTTAAAATTTTGAAATTTAGGGTGAACAGAGAATGATGGAGTAATGCCACATTTATATGTGTTATTCACTCTGTTCTTACAAGAAATTTAAAGAAAAAAATTGTTGCCGTTTTTTGAGAAAATTTTGAAAATGTCGGGGACGCTCGAAGTTTTAAACAAAGTTGGTCAAACTCGCAGCGCCTTGAGTGGAGTCAGATCAACCGAGGAATACCCATTTTGGAAAAAATCCGACGTATGGTTTAGGCGCTAATGATGTTTACAAACGGACGTTTTGAAAAAAAACTTTTTCGGCATCGGGGGACCCCAAAACGTGCATTTCCGTTGAAATCTGGAAATCGATTTTCCGCAGCATTACATAACTTTTTCTATACTACGTATATTACTCCGTTTATACGTACGTATACGAGAAAGTAACCTGCGTTTTTTTGTTCTGACTTGTGTTTTTACCACGTCTTAATTACGAAACATGGCGCGCCTACTGCTGGGGAAAGTTGCGCCGCCTCAAGTGATAACGGCCACATGTTTCTTCGAAGCAGGAAAATTTCTCATAAATACGGAAAGGAACATTTCCCCACTGGATACTGGCAAAGGATATTACAAGACACGAGGTTTGGTTTGAGTAGTCATATTTCACATGGTTTGAGTAGTCATATTTACAAAATACGTGTACAAACAGGAAAATCCTGATAATTTTCACTGTAGAACGAGATACATGAGTAATTGATTGATTTTTTCGTGTTTCCGGGTGCGTCAACTGCTTCGGTCATGAGTCCCGTTAGTGTAGTGCATGTTTGTTTTTTCTAGGGAAATGGCGGTGATCTTCCTCCGCTGGATGGCGAAATACGGCGCCGACCTACCGTCGGCTAGTGGGGTTTCCCCCTAACCAGGACTCTCCCACCAGCGAGGCACCATCCCAGTCGGGACAAGCTCTAAGCTCCAGACCAGTCTCCTGGAATATGTGGTAGTGTAGAACATGTTAGTGTAAGTGTGTGTGTAAGGGGGAGAGGATAGGACAAGGAAGAAGGACAGATCTCGCGCAGTCCGTGGCCCGTTTTGTTGGGTACTGTTCCGGCATTCGCCTGACGTAGATTGGAGAAACCACGGAAAACTATCAATCAGAGCAGCCGGCCGCTAGAATTCTCCTCCAGACAACGACTGAATTCGACCTAGCTGAAAAGTTAGTGTCGAAAAAATCCTGCCGCCGTCAGGACTCGAACCTAGGACCTCGAAGTCAGAGGCGCTGCAGTGACAACAGTTGATGCACTGAGCTACCGCTACCGGTGACACGAGAAAGAAGAATCTAATTACAATATGGTCAATAAAAGCTGGTGGTGCAAAAACAACATGTACTTTCTCGTCCGTACTTTGACGCAAAAGTATGCGGATAGTAATCAAATTTTCGAAAAATTCTACATGACTGCATTCAAAATCTATCTTTAAGGAACTTTAAGGAACTTCAAAATCTGTCAGTAAGAAAAAAATATTTATCTTCATAACGGTAGTTGTAAGATTATGCTAAAAATCATTTGACAAGATGCCTCATTCTCTTAAACGTACTTTACGGTATACAAAAAACAAATCGTTACCAAAATCGATGGAGCATGTTTTTTGAAATTTTTAAAAGTGTCCCAGGTGCTTTATGAAAAGTTTCCTGCAACATTAAGATATCGATTTCAAATTCAAGAGGCCGCGACATCAGTCTGATCGTTTGGGGAATATCAGTTTTGGAAAAAATGGGCTGAACGGTTTAGCCGCTAGCGTTGTTCACAGAAAACTGACCAACGGACGTTTGGCCGTTATTCGTTTTTTTGTTATCAAGAACCCCAAAAAAATGGATTCTGGCTACACCACGCGTTAGTGGATTCTTGTTTATAAAGTTACACGTAGCAAAACGCAAATTGTACTATCTCCACTTCCAGAAAAGGCTGTGGGGACTTTCTACTCAAAACGCTTGTCTGTTGTTCGTTTTACGTATAGCATAAACAGACAGCATCCATTTTGTTTCTCGATCCGCTTTAAACAATTTTACAATTTCTATCCAAGACTCCGAATCATCGGATTTTTTTATAATGATCGGTGCAAATTTATTCTATTTACCTGAAGGTCCTAGTGCTTCAATGTAACACACTCGTGTCTCCATAAGCGATGGGGTATACCATGCTGGTGTCTTGTTGCCCTTCGGTGGAGTAAACAAGAAGGAACACATTTTTGTGAGCAATGCAGGTAGTCCCCAAGTGAAGGCTGAAATCGATATGAACTTCTTTCTGCTTTGTTTATTCAAGCGTGGCATGTGTAATCTACAGAATAAAGAAACATGAATAATATTATTTAACAAATTATTATTGTAAAAAATTTACCAGTTGAAGCATGCACAAGAACGAATGGATGATACCACTTCTTTTGCATCTGTATAATAACTAGAAATGAGTATTATACAATGAAATTGTAACGGTTTCTATGCCCGTTTACTATCCCTGAAATAATTGGTTCATGATAATCTTTCTCAGATACAATGTTTACAGGAAATAAACTTTAAAGGCAATCAGTCTGGTAAATTACCTAATTATATTACATATTTTTGGAATGAGAATAATGTTCGAATTGCTTCTGGTGGTGTAGCTATCCTTGTAAAAAGTAATATTTATATATATATATATATATATATATATATATATATGATATTCTTCCTTAAACTACTCTTGAAGTAAAGGTATTATCTTCCACTTTAATGTGAGCAATATTTATGTCCCCAATAGACAGAAATTTGATGTCCATGAACTTGGTAATATTCTCCTACAGTTACCTAAATCTTTTATAATTGTAGGTGGTTTCAACAGTATCAACAAATTATGGGGATCTAACATTGCAGTCAGAAGAGGTACATTCATTAAGGATTGATTAATCATAATAATTTTATTTTACTAAACACGGGTCTACCTACCCATTTTAACTTTAGTAATGGAACTGAAAGCATGATTACAGCCCTTTACTTTACTACGTAGTAAGGCGTGAAAAAAATCATTGTGAGAGACAAGACACTGGTTTCTTCCCAATCAAAACACATTGTGATATGAAAATGTATCACTTGAATCCTGTCATTTCATCATATTATCTCTACCAGCAGGGGGGTCATTTGATACATAATTTTGCATTACTACTTTCTCGCACTCACTTTATAAGAAAAGACAATATTGTAATCGTGCTAGACTCAATACCGATGAACTCTCTGTTTTCAAAAATTGCAAAATTTTAACATTTAAAAATCCTGAAATTATAGATACTGATTTTTGTCTTAGACAAAATCTATTCTAAAAATTAGGTTTAAAAAAGGTCATGTACACTTTTTGAAGGGTGAACAGATTTTTCGTAATTTATGCTTGAAATTCATAAAAAACATTTTATCAAAAAACACTTCACATTTTGCTCCAGATTTGTTCCACTGATAAAAAAATGGGCACTGAAATGAATGGCGCAGATCTGTTTTCCGTTGATCTCTCCGCAGGATCTTGAAAGATCCTACTTTGCGGAAGAAATGGACGGCTGCTATTCGCAGAGAAGATTTGTTCCTTTCAAATCCTCGAAGGTAAGGCTGTGGTGTAGTTCATATGCACATGTAGAACCTACATTTATTATATTTATTATTTATTCAAAGCATAAATTTATGTAAGTTGCTAAGGGTTTTGACATTATTTAGTAATATTCCTAATGTTCTATCACGAAGCCAAGTTGTTTGCAATTAGATCTTTCAATTCTTCCTTGTAATATGATGCTGAACTTGCAACTATTTTCTCTATACTGTTAAGTGAATAGTGATAGTAAAAACTTAAACTATCAGTTAAATAATCTTAGAATAGTAGCACTTAAGTTATAGCATTCAATTGTAAGTAATGCGTAAAAAATTCATAACCTCACAAACAATCTTAGAGATTTCCTGTAACTTGAATGAATAAGTTACTAAAACAAAACAATTTATGTCAAAGGAATTACCTTAGGGAAGTATGAAAGCAATAGTCTCAGTGCTGCATGAATTAATTTCAAATTAATTTTTTTGGTTTTTCGGTAAAATTGGTTTGAAAGTGAAACTTAAATTCTATGTACATATTTAATATTGTAGACTAACCACTGTACAATTTTAGTTTACCCCTCATGCAACCTCATTATTATTATTATACATATTATAATATATTATTTTTCTTGTTTCAGGTATGCCACCTTCATTTCCACCAAAATGACATTATTTGGAAGAAGGTGGTGTATAATGAACAAGGAGAGAAACTGTCATCGAGACTGAATATACCGAACTTAAGACTGTGTTCCCTAACAGTCCAGCTCACCTTACCAAGGAGTTTTCCAGACGGGAAGGTCCTTGTGAAAAGCGAGAAAGACTGGAAATGGAAATTACAGAGAAAACTACATACATTCCAATAATTTCAGTGATGTATTATAAATAGTGTAACGATACCGAATATTGTACCCCGGGTAATCATGAACAAAATGTTGCGTAATCACGTGCTGGCGCCTTTTGCGTCTTTTCTGAGCCGTCGGGCGGCTAATTCGTTCCGCACAGCTGCCACCGCGACACCTCGGCGCCAAGCAAACGGAGGGGGACTGTGTTTGTTTTCGCCAACGCCGACGCGGGTCTATCCCTGGGGATCTAGCTGGGATGGGGGGCTGCGCAGTTTGGAAACTCCGGGAGAGACCACCTACATTTATTTACAAAAAGTGTGCGAGTGAGAGCGCATCATGGAAAATTCCGCTCGACACACCGGCAAAACGCAAGAGATTATTGGACCAAACTTAGTTAAGACGTAGGAACCTTTCGCCAATAGAAGCACGTTTTAGTAAAATTTCTGGAAACTTCGAGAAAATTTGGGAAACTGGGGGGGAGAAAAGGCTTGCGAGCGCTGGCATGCGCCGAGCAGGCACATCAGAACGGTGGGAGAGATCCCAGTAGGTGGATCAGAACGGTGGGAGAGATCACAGTAGGCGGATCAGAACGGTAGGAGAGGTGAGCGCTGACGTGCGCTCAGCTCGCAGAGCAGTGGAGCGGGAGAAGGGCAGTGTCCCTCTACTTTAAATTGAGGACGAGTAGTTCCTCCGGTTGCTGATTTGTCGAGTATATTCTCTTTTGATCTCTGCCGATCACGCCCGCGTCGCCCGTCACAATTGACGTGACGATTATTATCGCGTTGCTGGACACCCGAGTCTTGAGCTGTCGTCGCTTTCATCGCCGTGGTCACATTCGACCACCGCCGTCGTCGTTGCCGCCGTCGCCGTGGTCACATTGCGCCACCGCAACCGCCGCCGCCGACGCAGGAGTCAAAGGCTTTCCCTGCACCCACGTGACACGCCGCCTGGTGTGAGGTTCGGCGACCTGGGGAGGTTGCCCACCCCAGCGGACCTGCCTGCAAACGGTGACTGTGTTTTGATTTGTCGAGCTGCGGCAAAATCTTCAGTACGCCCTTCAGGTGCAACGCTTGTTTATGAAAGAAACTTTTATCCAAGGGGTATAGTCAGCCTCCAGGAAGTGCTCGCAGCGCATTGGCGACTTCCTTACAATATTAAGTTCCCTTCAACGTATTAGCTTTATAGCGTAAAAATAGAAGAAGTAATTACTCATACCTTGATTTTTGTATGCTTAAAATTCAAGTCTTTCTTTAAAGTTCATTTGTGTTCTAAATATTTTTTTTAATTCGTCACGTAGCTAAATCCGTCCACCATCCATACTTCTTTAATCTACATGCTTCCTGAGCTAGCCGGCCACACGAGCCCAGGTAAGCACAGGTAGGTTTGGGAGACCGGGTTCGGTGCAATAGATGTGTATTATATTGTAAATAATTAGGTTTAATGTATTGTATTATAAAAAAATATGTTTAATAAAACCATCTGCTCAGAACAAAGTTTTTAATCATGCATTGATATACTATTTTATTAAAAGAGGGAAGAAAATTTAGTTTCCTGGAAACACTGAAAGTAAGCCTACCTTATGTGAAGAACATCACGGACCGTATAGGAAAAGTGCTAGGAAAACACAATGTAAAAGCCATTTTCAAGCCCACTTCACAGCTTCGAAACTTATTCCGATCTGCCAAGGACAGAATAAATCCATTATCTTCAGCAGGGGTCTACAGCATTCCATGTTCCTGTGGCGCTGTATACATTGGCACTACACAACGGAGCATTAACACCAGGCTCTCCGAACACAAGAACAGCCGTTTTGGCTACACTGAAAAGTCAGCAGTAGCCGAACACGCTTTCTCTGGCCGTGAACACAACATACGATTCGAAGACGTGGATGTTTTAGCCACCACAGCTCACTGCCATGCACTATTAAACCGTGAAGCCATTGAAATTCACAAACATCCCCGGAATTTCAATAGAAAGGAGGAGGGAATGAAAATCAATCCGATTTGGATCCCCGTAATCCGCCAGACCAAAGCAAAACCTAATGAACAACAAAGACGTGACAAATACTTTTGAATGATTTCTTAGCCCCCGTCCTACCATCCACACCCCTCTAAAGCCAAAAACGATTTTTTTTATTTTAATTTTCTGGGGCAACTTAACAGTATTTTATCTGACAGAAAAATATGATAAATAAGACAATGTATACTATGAGAAAAATAGTTTTTTGGTATTTTCTCAGACCCAAATTCAAACACAAAAAAATATTTTTGAAAAATATAACGAAAAATAATTTTTATTGTTTCTTTCAATAAAATTTCTTACCAATTTTCATAATGAAATGAAAAAAACGCGTGGGGTCAAAATGGCACGACGATTATGTAACAAAAACTCACCACGCCAGTTCAGGGTTAACCGTGATATATATGATTTAATTGAGTAATTTAATAATAGATCACTGTCTGTACATCTTCATTTGGAATTCTGGAGTTCTTTTACCTTTGGTGTGCGAACACGTTTTATTGAAGGTTCTTCAGGGTAGACTTTTCTGTTGAATTACTCAGAAACTGCGTAAGTCCAAAGGAGAAGAGTTTTTTGTTTTGTAGTTTTTGTTGTAAAGTGTCGTATTATGAAAGGAAAGTTTTTAAATACATGGATTTAAGTAAAACATTGAGAGATATAAGCTGAAGAGATGTGTTCTATGTGAACTCATTGAGCACAGTGGAATGTGTAGCCTACAAATGAAGGTTGTAAAGAATATTATTAATACATCGATATGGTAAGTAATGATTCAGAATTTAAGTCTTAGGAATTCAACTAATGCTTTCTATTTTCTCTTTATTTCAGAACACAGAGACAATACAATTATAGGAGCTTGCAAATCATTAAAAAACTACAAGCCCTAAGTACATAGGGGGCTAATATAACTGCTTCAAATAAATAAGAAAATATGGAAACCGAAATAAATGACTATAATACACAAAGACAGCAAGGTTTGGGAGCCAATTTTAGTCACAAAATCACAATATATTCACTCGAGATTCTGTCTTCATCACTAAAATTGTTTTCAATTTCATCATAATCTTGGAGAACACTTCCTTCACGTCCTAATTTGACAACTTGTCCAGACATGCCTTGAACGAATTATACTGCGATAGTGACAGGGTGAATAGCCACTCAGATACCAGAATTCTTTTCTCCTTAAGGGAAGAAATTTCATCCTCCTTAATGGAAAAACAGCACGTACTAGCAGTGAACGACCGTGTTCAATAGAATTCATCAGCCTTAGAATAAGGTCAAAGTGTTTCCCACGACACGTCCTGTACTCTTCGTCTTGAAAAGCACATTTTGAAGTTGCTGCGATCACACATATCACACATCAGTTTATAGGGTTAAACAAAGAATGTGCGGATAATTGAAGCTCCCATCGAAGTTAAAAAGCTGTGACCTCTTGCTGCACGCTTCCGGAAAAGTAGGTCTGAACCCACAAGCGCCTGAAGTGCCGTCAGCATCTTCTTAAATAGACATCTTGAAACTCATGTGCCCAAGAGATTATGCCAATAAATTATATCATTATACCATTCCCGTTTAATTCTCATTACCGACCTCATACGCTCCCACCTCCAACCTCATTTCCAGATTCTCAGAATAGCCCCCTTCAGGCCCAGCCCCTCCTAGACGTTCGCCCAGCCAGCCCCGAAGGGTGCTGAATTAGCCGTCCACCGGTGGAGCCAAGCAGATGACACAAGCCTTTCCTCACGTCTCGTCTCCTTGGCTTGGCTTCCTTCCTCCCCTCCCCGGCCCCAGACTGTTGCAGGTTGTCGAAATAGTCTCCTTCAAGGATGCCCACCCAGTCAAAGACCTTCGCCCAGCACCCCCCTAAGGGTGCCGAAGTAGCTCCCGCCTGGTGGAGCCAACCAGACGACACATGCCTTCCCTACTCGCCGCCACTCCTTGGCTCCCTTTCTACCCTTCCCGTCCCCAGACACTGTTGCAGTTTGTAGCTTCTCTCAAGTACACCCAGCCACCCTTGCAGGGTGTTGAAGTAGCCCCGGCCAGTACAGCCAACCAGACGACTGACGACTTCCCTACATGGCTCCCATCCTCCGCTCTCCTTCCACGCTCACAGTCCCCACAGGAACAGTTGACGGGTGTCGACGTAGCCTCCCTCAAGGACGCCCAGCCAGTCGACGACCATCACCCCTTCCTCGCTCATTAAAGCCCAGCCACCCCCGCCGGGCGCCGAAGTAGCCTCCGTCCAGAGCGGCCAACCAGACGACTCACGACATCCCTACATGGCTCCCATCCTCCGCTCTCCTTCCACGCTCACCGTCCCCACAGGAACAGTTGACGGGTGTCGACGTAGCCTCCATTAAGGACGCCCAGCCAGTCGACGACCATCGCCCCTTCCTCGCTCATTAAAGCCCAGCCACCCCCGCAGGGCGCCGAAGTAGCCCCCGTCCGGAGCGGCCAACCAGACGACGCACGCCGCCCGGAAGCAGTCGGTCACGTAGCCCGTCGCTCGGTAGGCCATCATGTGTTCTTGCAAAAATAAATATTTATTATAAAATTGAAGAGAATTGTCCACTGAAACCCGATAGGTAGGAATTGTGACCCAACCAATTATTTCGGAAATGAGGTCGATAACACCTGTCATCAATATTATCTTAACGTAGAGCCTTATCCTGCAACAAAGGACATAAGTCATGCGAAACATTCAGCAAACAAATGTGTCAGTTTGGTGCATAAGTCCGTAGCGTGTCTTCTCAGTTATAAACTTTTCGCGCAATATTGCATGCAATGTGTGCAAATCAAAAAATTACAAGATTTTCTCGAAAACGGCTCTAAATCTTTTCTTTAAAATTTTGGGGTGGATAGAACAAAAAGAAGTCTATAAGATGACATAAACGAAGTATTGATCTAGTCATTAGGTTTTTCAAAAATTACAAAAAATTATAATTACTTTCTCGCGCTTAAGAAGGAACTTCTTAAGAAAACGGCGAATTTTCGGCAAAAAACCTTATTACAGGGCTCTGGTAACGAAAAAGTGGATAAATTCAGTTGCTAAACTTAGAGAAAACATTTTCTAAGACGTGGTGTAGCTAGAATCTATGATTTGTGGGTCCTTGATACCGAAAAAATTAGATTGACGGTGAAACGTCTGTCGGTGAGTGAACAACGCTAGCGGCTAAGCCGTTCCGTCCATTTTTTTCCAAAATTGATATTCCCGAATCAATCTGGTTGATGTCGCAATCCATTGAATTTAAAATCGATATTATATTTTGGAGGGTACTTTATATGAAGCCTCTCGAAAATTTTCAAAATTTTCAAAAAGATGGTGCCATCAATTTTGATTAAATTTTGTTGTTGGATAGTCTGAAGGACTTTAAGAACATGGTGCGGGTCTTATGATTGTTGAAAACTCTGCTTTTTCGAAACTTGAAAAAATAAAAATAAAAATTCGTCTTCCTACAACTACAATTATAAAGTTACATTTTTGTTTTAATGAAATGTGTTCATCAAAAACAGGTCTTCAAATAAGGTCATGTTGAATTTTTTTCAAAATATGAGTGTTTTTTAATAATAGGGCGTCAAAGGTAATCGCCAGCTCTTAAAATCCTACTCTTCCTGGTAGTAATTTTTCAAGGGTTTTGAGGCAGTTGGATGCTATGTAAGTTGGAACGTGTATTTTATTTCATATATCTTTGTTCTTTTTTTACATTTGGGCTTTTGTTATATATTTACAAATATTTCTTTTAGAAATTATTTAAAATCTATTTAAAATATATAAGAAATAATGATTGCTAGCCTTCAGTCGCCCGCTCCAAATTTACACAGTGAAATGCTACGTTAGAATTTGTATATATTAATTCATATTTCATTTCATATTATTATTTATTAATATTATTATTATTATTGGGTAAGTTTCAATTTTGTTAACAATACAGAAAAATCAAATATGTTCGTTCGTTTACCGTTAAAAATAAATTTTCTACAATTCGGCAACGAAAATATCTAGTTTTTGAAATGTTAATTTCTCGCTTTTTTAAATTTATTATTATTATTATTATTATTATTATTATTATTATTATTATTATTTCATCTTTCTACTATTAATAGTTAAATTGTTGGGAAGGGACACTGAAACTCAAGAAAGCGTGCGCAGATGATTTTCTCCCCGGTACGTCACATACAGTTTTTTTACTGTTTTTGACTAAATAAAAATTATTATTATTATTATTATTATTATTATTATTATTATTTATCGTTATTATATTTATGTTATTTTATTTTAAATTTCGTCCTTGAATTCTGTTAAATATGAAAACGAATAGAAATGCGGTTTTTGTTATTTGTTGTAACGCCTCACTGATGGAAGAAGGCAATAAAGACGCGACCCTGCCTTTCGTTTGCAGCAAAATAAACCAATACTTATATATATTTGTAGATTATTACAAGTCCATAGTGTTTAATAATTACTATTGTATATTTTTCGATCTATTTGCACTTGTTTGCCAAAGCTATTAGTATCGTATTATTTATTAATCTTTAACTATTTCACTTTCTCGCATGCTGCCTATGAAGAATTTTGTAAAGCTTTAAATATCATCCCTTACGTTCGTAAATACACTACATAACTTATAAAATGAATTCAGTGCCAGAAATATATTTTCATTGATGTGTTTGAATACAAATCAATGGCTTGAAACTATTTAATTTTCGCTTGAGACTTTTTGTATCTGATTTCTCTTACTGCCCCTCCCTCCTGGCCAGTAAGAAGCTGCGACTCATCTTTCTTAGGGGATGTAACATATCGATCACTGCGTTGATGAGCAATTAACCGCGTATGTTCTATAACATAACCTCTGATTTTATCATGCTTTCAGTTATTTTCAATAGTTGGCGCATTTTGGAATTCTGATGGTCGTAATTTCATTCGTGGAAGAGTCCCATCGTGTGGCAATTCGTGGATATATCGACAACTTCCAAAGCACTCATGGTAGTACCTATGACCTGCAAAAATATTCATTATTATTGTTATTATTATTATTTTACATTGTTTTTCTCGGTATTCACCGGATTTTTATTTGCCTTTGTGTCGGGTTAATAACCAAGACACAGGTCAATTCATGTTTCGTCGCAATTTAGGAATTTTCGAACAATCCTGCATGTGTTTAAAATGATCGATTTTTGCATAATTTTATAGGTATATTTTGGTATTTGAATAAGTTCCAGATTTTTATGGATGTTATTTGGTATAACTCCTCTGCACGAAATGATCAGAGGAACACTATGAACTTTTTGGAGATGCTATAGTGCCTTGACTTCAGCCTCTAGTTCTGTATTATTATTATTATTATTATTATTATTATTATTATTATTATTATTATTATTATTATTATTATTAATAATAATAATAATAATAATAATAATAATAATATAATTTTACGATTTTGAAACGTTAAATCTATGCAACTTTCGAAAATAATTTTTTTTTAATTTGCTGAAAATGCACATTTTTTTACCACCCTTTCATGCATACGCGAAGAAAATTTAAAGAATAACTTCGCGCTGTTTTAGATAAAAGAATGTTAAAAAAAATAAAATTGCATATATTTAGCAAACAATTATGCAAAAACTACCCATATTTTCGAAAAATTGTTCCTTTTCGAAATAATTTACATGACCTTATTTCAAGACCTGTCTTTGAAGAACGTAAGTTATTCAGGCAGAAATCTGTCTTCAGAGAGTTTAAGAAGATGCCGAAAAAGAAATTGCATTCTTGGAATTTTCTAAAAATCAGGGATTTCAACGACACTGACCCCTGCACTATTCTCTTAAGCGTTCTTTACGCTATCGGAGGACAGAGTTTAATCAAAAAGTTGGATGACATTGTTGAGAAACTTTTTAAAATATTGAGGTTTACTATATGACGTCAAAATTCGAAATAGTCGTTTCAAAATCCCTTAGTCTCGTGCTAGCTTAGATCGATCAATATCGACTTCGGAGAAAATCGAGCAGAACGATTTAGGCGCCAGGCCGGCAGGCGGTGAGTCGGCATACTGTCTAGCCACCTCGGTCATCAAGGTCAGCCGCTAGAGAATACAACTTCATACAGGTGAAAAGAGGTTTTCAGCCATTAGGAAAATTATTTTCATCTCCAATACTCAACATCACGTCTTACGAGTTACCTTGTTGTCAGCCCTACTCCTACGCTAGTGAAAAACCGTGACGTATGGACACAGGGCGATATGAGGTATGAACACGGGGAATAAAGGGCTACGCTTAATAATGTATGTGTATAACACTATATTTCCCACAAGCAAGTTATGCAATTTTCGAAAATATGAGGAGTGCCAATTGGGATGAACAATGTATTTTTATAGCCTTTTGCTACATACGAGGAGGAAATGTAACGAACGTTTCTTCAGAAATTGCATAATTTTTGGAAATTCCAATAATTGCCGAAAATTCGCCTTTTTCCGGCGCATGTTTATTTGCATTCTCTCCTTACGAAGCAAGTGCAAGAATGTGAAAATGACAATCAAAAATGTACACCACAGCAACGGGGGCGCCTACCCGCCGAACAAATACGGAACGGACTTCTGCACCAACACAAATATAGGATGAGTTGCAACAATAACTTACGTCTTGGCGTCCGCGATTGTAGAGTGCGCTGCATTCCTGGATCTTGTGTTGTCCCCCTGCGCGTTCTCTCCGTCCGCCTTGAGGGGGGTTTGGGCGAGTTTGTCCTCCTCTCTGTGGAGGACGGAGTTGCCTCTTCGGAGGAACTGGACCTTCTTCAGGGTGCCTCCAATGCACATGGCGTTGACAATGGTCAAGATGCACACGGGGCCGTAGTAGAAGAGCGCGGTGCCAGACTGATATGAAGATACATAAACCTTCGGATCTGTAAATCGATTGCAGAACAACAGATTTGTATTTGTTTGGTTAAATAAAGAGGCCAACGTGATTGTATGTAGTGATACATTTAAAAGAAAAGATTATCAATAGTAAATTGTAGACAATCCATGACACAAAGGGCGATTCTTCTCTCTTAAGAGATTCATTTTTAATTTTTCATTGACTTTGATTTTCCAGATGTTGGCTTTCCTGTAAATACTCTAGTGGCCGACTTTGTAACTAATACCCCTACTAGGCCCGCATTTCTTCAATCCATCGTTCAAGAAAAGTTGCGCGAGTAGTACGTGTGGTGACGTGTGCTTAACTGGATGCTTGTCTCAACAGAAGTGAGCTGGCAGGGATAGCGTAAATATGTCCGTTCCACTTTTGCACGAAGGAGGATCAAAGGACAGTGATACGATTTATTTGGTCAGAAGCAATGAAAGGGGCTGAAATGCATCGTAGACCGTCAGCAGAACGGAGACAGCGCATTGTCAAGTATTTTCGAGTGGATCCAGAAGTATGTAAAGAAACACGTAACGTAAGAGAAACAGACAGAACAGTACGTAACAGAAACACGTAAATCTGCGCATCCTTGCCTACTTGATAACAGTGGCATTGCTACCGACCCTAAAAAACCGTACTTATTTTAGCTGACAGCCATGACCGCCATCTTTCCTTCATTCTCAGTAGGAAGTTACCCTCCAACTTCTCAGTCTCATCTATTTTTAAACCTAAAGTTTTAAGTTTTAAATTCAAAACTTAAGTAGTATATGATTTAGTGTAGGGATCACAGAATTTTGAAAATGTGCACACAATTCACTTTTCCCCATAGCCCGTCATACGCAGTTTTTTAACTGTTTTTTGACGTAAAATAAATAAATAAATAAAAATAAATAAACGGGAGGTTTGCAGAGGTGACTGCAGAGTTGGATACCCACACGAAGACACTGACCAATCAGGATACAGTCGTTATCATAGGAGGGCAGAATGACATTAATTTGGGCGGTAACTTTACAACTGAACAACAAGTAAACAAATTCCAATGTGCCGCTCAAAATACTAACATTGTAGTCTCGACTCTGCCCTTCTGGTACAACAGACCAACACTATGCAGCGAGATTAAGCACGCAAACCAACAATTAAAACTGCAACTGAGAGAAACAAATCTTCTTTGTGAGGAAATGTTAATTTCCTCTCAGCACAACACAACCCGGCATGGTCTTCACATGAACCTTGCTGGAAAACATGCAGTCGGTAACAAACTTGCACAATACATCATCAACTCCAGTCCTACGCAGTCTCCTGCCAAAAATCCATTCCTTTCACCTTCCTTACGTTCTCCACCCCCCACCCTTATTTTGAACCCTCTTACCTCTTCTGAACCTACTCCCGTTTCTCCCATTGTCACTACCAATTCATCTACAAACGATGCCCCAATTTCCTCACAATCAGTCACTGCTGGGGCACATTAAAACCTTCGACCACGTACTCGAGGTAAAAATGAAGTAAATTATAGCAACTACAGCCATATGCAGTAGAAAAACATCCGCGTAGATACTTGCAAAAGATAAACATAACGTTCAATCTCTTTCAAATAAAACTGAGTTTATCGAGGCAGCTCTACAGAAAAATTTCAATCAAATGGATGTTCTTTGCTTTACAGAACATTGGTTATCTCCTAATGAACTTAACGTTTTCCAAATTCCACAAACTTTTACCTCGCAGGCTTTTATTGCAGAGAGAGAAAATCGTATGAAGATCCCACATGTGTGGTTTCTTGTATTTACGTAAGAAATTTCAATTCTATCTCCTTAACCAATTTAAATGTGTATTCCGTTGAAAAGGTTTTCGAAATCTCTGTTGTACATCTCCCTTCGCTAAAAATGATATTACTTTGTATCTACAGGCCTCCGACAAAGAGCTGCACACTGTATTTTGATCTTAGAAAAACTGTAGATAACACTAATGAAAATCAGCAATCGCTCTTTTCAATCAATTGTTGAATGCCGAGATTTCAACATTGACTTTTTGGGCGAATCTCCCGAAAAAGAACAATTTCTAAATTTAATTAATTCTTTCAGTTTTGATTTTATAATAAATGTACTTACACGTATCACACTAAATTCAATTAAGGCAATCGATCAAATTATAATTAACAACACTACTACTCGATATGAACTTGAAACAAAAGATTTAGGATACAGTGACTACGATGCACAATGTCTCAACATTATAAGAAATTGAACACTGACACAATACATGATACACGTATGAGTAGATTGTTTACTAAAAGTAAAATAAAATTATTCATTGATTACTTGATGCAGGAGTCATGGGACGCGGTTTACAAAACTGTTGATACAAACGGTAAATAATTTTTTTTCAATGCTTTCATTTCATTTTAAAACTTGCTTTCCTCTTCAAAATAGAACATTAAATATTTCACTGAAATGCAATTCTTGGATAACACATAGGATTTAGACATCATGTAAAAAATATGCGAATTCTTTCATTCATTTCCAAACATCATAACGTATCTGAAGATTTCCTCCTCTACTTTAAAAATACAAATAATTTATTTATTTATTTATTTTTATTTATTTATTTATTTTACGTCAAAAAACAGTTAAAAACTGCGTATGACGTGCTATGGGGAAAAGTGAATTGTGTGCACATTTTCAAAATTCTGTGATCCCTACACTAAGTCATATACTACTTAAATTTTGAACTTTTTAAAGGGAGAAAAAAACAAAAAACTCCCATGTAATAAAATATATTTTCAAGGATAAATAAGCAATAAATTTTGAATTTTGAAAGGGAGAAAAAAAACAAAAAAACTCCCATGTAAAAAAATCTATTTTCAAGGCTAAATAAGCAATAAATTTTGAATTTTGAAAGGGAGAAAAAAACAACAAAAAAACTCCCATGTAATAAAATCTATTTTCAAAGATAAATAAGCAATAAATTTTGGCTCATTACTTCCTGCCGCGACAACATGGAAACGATAATTTGAATAATTGTATTTCCCTCTGAATTCTAGAAGACGTGCACAGAAAATGAAGTTACATTTATGTCCAGAAGCAAAACAAGGGCCATCTCAGCATTTGCTCAATGGATCAGGGAAACTGGACGAAAAACCTGATCGAGATGGGGGTCATTGACCCGGAAGCTGTAGTACAATAGTTTTTACAGGTTGTTTATACTTATTTATACAGTCCAAATGGAAGATAATGCATTATGTATCATTGTTAAAATTAATGTCACTTTTCTTGTGATGCTCAGTATAGTCTCTAATTGTATAGAAACAGTTATGCAGCAGAAACGATTTCACTTGGGATTTAAACTTTTCTATTGAATTTAATCGTTTAATGTCATCTGGCAAAGTGTTGTAAAATAATGTACATGTATTGTATGTGAATTTTTTGTAATGAGCTGTTGATACTGTCACCTGATGAATATAATTTCTACGTCGAGTGTTATAGTAATAGACTTCGGCATTTTCTGAAAATATATTCCCGCCCTTAAGCAAGTCATTTTTTACAAAAACCACTGATTCGTAAATAAAAGACACGGTAATGGTAGAATTCCTAGATTAATGAAGAGAGGCTTACATGAATCACGTGGGTGGGATTTGGTTATTATTCGTACAATTCGTTTTTGTAATCTAAAAGTCTGGGAGCTATAAGATGTATTTCCCAGAATATTATGCCATATCTCAGGCGGGAATGAACATTCGCGAAGTATACACAACGAGCAGTGTGAAGGCTGACTGAATTTGCAAGAATTCTGAACGCGTAGCATAATGAACTTAATTTTGTGTTCAATTCATTTAAATGGACGTTCCATTTAAGGTTTGACTGAATTGACAGACCTAAAAATTTTGTTGCCTTAACATCAGTCAATGGTACACCGTTCATTTTCAATGGAGCACCGAATTGTTTATTTGATATGGAAAACTGCATTAAAACCGTTTTCTTTTCGTTTACTATTAATTTGTTATTTCGGAACCAATTTGAAATATCTGATATTGTACTATTTACGGTTTCTTTATTGCAAAGGATGTTCGTATCATCCGCAAAGAGAACCGTTCTTCCATTTCGAATCGTCGAGGGCATATCGTTTACGTAAAGTAGGAACAGAATAGGGCCTAAAATCGATCCTTGAGGAACTCCACATGCAATGGGCAAAGAGTCGGGAAGGTGCGTACGTAATGTTCCATCATTCCAGTAAGGTATTTCAACTCTCTGAGATCGTTGTTTAAGGTACGAACATAACCAATCTAGAGCAATACCACGAATTCCATATGAAGGTAATTTGGAAAGTAAAATGTCATGATCAATGACGTCGAAAGCTTTGAGAGATCTAAAAATAATCCAATAGGTGCCTCGTTTTGATCCAATGATGAGGCGACATCTTTAAGAAAAGAAAATATAGCTGTTTCCGTTGATTTTGATTTTCTAAATCCATGTTGGCAATCTGAAAGCGCGTCGTGTTTAGTGAGAAAGGTTTCCATTCGTACGTAAAAAGTCTCTCTAATATTTTTGAAAAAACTGATAGAAGAGAAATGGGCCGATAATTTTGAATTTCATTTTTGTTGCCTTTTTTGAAAAGCGGCTTAATTTTAGCTGTTTTGAAAATATCTGGAAACGTTCCAGTGCATAAAGATGCATTAAATATGTGAGTTAACGGGTGTATAATGGCATACGCACAAGTCTTTAACAAAGAATCCGGGAATTCATCTAAACCGATCAAATAATTGTTAAGAAAAGTCATAACGGAGGCTAAAATCATGAAACAGGATCAGGAACACGACACACAAAGAACACGATAACACAAACACGGAACACTGTCAGAGAAACACGACTTAGTTAAGGCAAAACATTTTTAGGTCTCTCAATTAAGTCAAATATCAAATGGAAAGTCCACTTAATTGAATTAAACACACAATTAAATTAATTATACTAAGCGTTCAGAATTCTTTCAAATTCAGTCTTCATAGTGCACGTTGTGTATATTTCGCCAATGTTCATTCCCGTCTGGGATAATATACTAGGGAAATACATCTTACAGACTCCTTCCAGCCAGACTGCTTCCAGACTTTTAGATTGCAAAACAGAATTGTACGAATAATAACCAAATCCTACCCACGTGATTCTTGTAAGCCATTCTTAATTAATCTAGGGATTTTACCATTACCTTATGTGTTGATTTATGAATAAGTAGTTTTTGTCAAAAATGACTCGCTTATGAGCGGAAATATATTTTCAGAAAACGCCGATTTCTATACAGTATCAACAGCTCATTACAAAAATTTCACATAAAATACATGAACTTTATTTTACAACACTTCGCCAGATGAGATTAAACGATTAAATTCGTTAGAAAAGTTTCAATTCCAAGTAAAATCGTTTCTGCTGCATAATTGTTTCTATACCATTAGAGACTATACTGAGAATCAAAAGGTCATTAATTTTAACAGCGATATTTAACGTATGTACCATTAGGACTGAACAATTCTTAACAACCTGTAACATTATTTAACTGTAGCCTCCGGGTCAATGACCTCCGTGTCGATCACGTTTTTCTTCCAGTTTCCCTGTTCCTTTGAGCAAATGCTGAGATGGCCCTTTGTTTTGCTTCTGGACATAAATGTAAGTTCTCATTCTGTGCACTTCATTATATGTACAGGGAAATATAGTTATTCAAATTATCGTTCTCCATGATGTCATTGCAGGAAGTATTATTCCCTGACAAAGGACATGATGAGGGATAAGAGCCCAAATTTATTGCTGATTTAACATTGGAAATGGATTTTATTACATTGAAGTGAATATTTTGTTTAAAATCCTTGCAGAAAAACAAGTGCTGACTAAAACAATGAGAAAATCATCCTGTATTTTGAAAGTAAATGAAGTGTTTTATGATAAGTCTCGATAATAGTTATATGTCACACTTATACATAAGGAAATTTTCCTGCAAAGTAATTACATTAGTAATTTTCTCAGTCGTATAATTGTAATATTCAAATTTTCTTTGAAACGTTAAAGCTAACATCTGCATTGGATGAAAACTATTTAAGACTTGTAAGTAAATCAGTGGGTACATAATTGCATTTAATATCTTTTATACCTAGAAATCGGAGTTTTGTGCTAATGTTTGTTTAAATGTTTGATGGAGGCACTACAAAGTAAGAATAATACTTTTACGATGTTACAAGACTCATTAATTTCGTCTAAAAATGCATTATTTAGTATTAAAGCAAAATATACCAATATCATCATTTCTGATTTTCTAATAATGTTTGCTATTTATAATTTAGTGACGGCAAATAATCTCAATATAAGACAATTCTGTTATAAATTCTGTTCTCTCTTGCAAGACTCCATTTACCTTTGTAAGACGTATCAAGTGTACGTAAGTAATACCAGGTAATAATCCCTATGGATTGCAGATAACAGGTACGAGGTGGAATTCGCCGCTGTCTGGACGAGAAATCTAGCGGTCCGCTGCTCTGATCTGTAGTTTTCTTTTCCTTCTTCGATCAATACTAGACGAGTGCCGGAGTAGTACCCGTAAATACCTTATACCACGTGCAATCTTTCCTTCTTCATCTATGTCCCCACCCCTTTTACCTAACATCAGTGCCCCCTTTAACTCTGTCTGTCTCTCTCTCTCCCTCTCTGTCCTTGTCCTTCCCTCTCTCATTTTTATCTCTTTCGCTCTATCTTTCTCTCTTTCTTTCTTTCTCTTCCTCTCTCTTTCCTCCTTTCCCCCCCTCTCTCTCTTTCTTTATTTCTTTCCTCTCTCTCTTTCTTTCTCCTTTTCTCTCTCTTCCTCTCTCGTTCTCTCCCTCTCTTTGTCTCTTTTTTCTCTCTGCTTCTCCTTCTGTTTCCTTTTTTTCTCATATTTCCTCTCTTTGTCACTCTTTTTCTCTCCCCCTTTTTCTCTCCCTCTTTTCCCCTCTTTTTCTCTCGCTCTCACACACATGCACAACCACACATTTCTAGAGCTTAGAACTTGCCTCGGTTAACGCGGTGCCCCGCTGGCACTTTATAAAGGAAGAAAACCCTTAAAAACCGTATAGGTTGGGGCTGAAACTCTCGTTCCATCGAGAGGAGAACCCCACTCGACAACCCCCCGGAATATAATACGTACTGGTGCAGAATGACCATCAGCAGCTGACGCCATGCTAACACTAAACAATTATTCATAACATCTTTATGAGATTTCATACCTGTAGCACCTCTTAAAATGACTACTTCGTTGAAACAGGTTCGTGTTTCCGTTAGAGATGGGCTGAACCATTGGCGTTTTTCTTCATCCTTTTCGTGTAAAATTGCGCAAAGGCTGGTCATGAAGAAAGGCAGCCCCCAAGCGACAGCCGAAAAGACCAGGAACCGTTTCCAGTCCTTCCCACGGCCCGGCCGCACCATCTGCAGCTTCCTGCAAAACACATTTTGTTCTCATTGCGATTCCAGGCACTGTTTTGTTTTAATGTTTCTTAACATAATAAAAAAAATCTATTATACCGCAATTGTATCCCAATATCTAAGGTGAGCCATTCTAAGTGATAAAACATACCAATAAATTCTTCAAAATATTAGAAATAAATAATTCCTTTATTGCGTTAAATCTCCGCTGCAATGATTCTAGTGGAAAGTATTTATATGTTTTTCCGACATCGTAGCCGCATCTATATAACTGAAACTTCATACACATCTCCAAGATTCTGAGAATTGGTTGTACCCCCAGGCATTTTCACGTTTTAACGAGATTTCAAGCTCTTCTAACGAGAGAGTTGGGGTATAGTTAACAGTGACCACTCTGGTGGAGAAAGAGAGTCATCCCCAGGCGTCTCCAGGAACGCCCTTGGGGCACGTCTGCTGGAAGAGTGTCCCGAAGACCCGCGCTTGGAGTTGGCTTCGGAAGAAGTCTGGAACGATTATTTCGCAGTGGAAACAACGTGCAATCGCTTTGTCCCTACAAAATACATGGAGCAAAAGCTATTTGTTACTCAACACACAACCGATGAAAAGCAGTGCTAAACAGAAAGAACCAGATTATATTATATAAAGAACACGAAAGAAGGAAAGTGAAATGGCGGCAATGAATTTTATTTGGACTATTACTTTTCCAAATGATATTTTAATGTGTTAAAACATTCATATAATGTAAACAAACTTTTTGATTAACTGTTTTTAATATTTTATTATTTTTATTCTTGTAGTGCAATTTTGTAACATTCTTTTTTTATCCTTTTATGTATTCTTTTGCATTACCCATTTTGTAATATTTTTATTGAGTAGATAGAAAATCAAACGATTTATGCTTTAAAAAAACTAAATAGAGTAGTTATTAACATGTAGAATTGTTTAAATATTATTATTATTATTATTATTATTAAAAATAATATCGTTACATTTCACTGAACTTCTAAGCAATGGTATACGTTACTGTTCTACCATCACATTTCAAACAATCTACCAGAAAAAATAATAAATCTCTATCTATTTATAACTAAACTTGTCAGTGCTTTCTTACCTGAAGCCCCAAGCCATGTTGAAACACAGCGCACTGAGCCAGAAGTTGGCTCCCATTAACAGAAAGTACATCGGCAACGCTGAAGCAAGAAAAAGACGCATTCAGTTAGTTTCATACCTTACCCCGCCCAGAGCCGAAACAGTTGCTTGGATCGCGGGATAACTGTGACAGGCCGATGAGAGCTAATGACAGCCTTCCATGTACTTCTCATTTCTTCTCACAACAACGAATTCTTCAGAATGCCTCACATTGTTGAGATTTTAAATTGTAGAGATATTCTTGGTTAAGATTCGGTTCCGCACGCGGCACTGATAGTTTGAAACAATATATGTTTCTTTCTACTGCGTTTTAAGCGACAGAAGTCATTTTAGGCGGACGTGACATTTATGTGGCCGGTGATCGATTTTGACAAGCCAAAAACAGCTTTATAAAAAGGGTTTAATATAAAGCGGGATTTGTTGGTTCCATTTAACGGGACAGACGGGTTTATATTTTGTGACTTATCTATTTGCGAATTGAGTGCATCTGGTTTAAGTGTCTTTATTACTGGTTTATTAGGTTAATTAGAAGTAAAGTTACGACTGTTTCTTCTGTAAACAAGACGAACTAGCAAACTTTTCATTGTAAAAGTTTACTAAAATTCTAGCAAACTCACGAAATAAAGAGAAGGTGAATTGTCAAAATGGACAGTTAACACATTTATGCATTCGCACTTTTTAATTGTGATGTGTAACCTATATTGGGTCAAATTCGGTTTAAGCTCCTGGAGTTTTCAGGTACTCGCGACCGAGATTGGAGAACACCAAAGGAACACTAGGAAACAAAAATGTACTTTTTTTGTCTCTGAAAGAAAATATATTATTCTGATAGTATTTTGTCTTCTGAATTCAAATATGTCGGTTTTCCCTGTCATGCAAGGTTTCAGAGAGTCATGGATTTATAATTTCAAACATTTTATTACTTAATATTTAAACATTCTGACTCGCCTAGAATGTAAGAAATGACGATTTTCTGCTATATTTTACAACAACACGCACTTTATCGCGATGTTGTTAATGGTTATGCAATATTATAATATGACAATTACTATCACTTCAACTAGTATTTGAAAAATTCTTAAAGAAACGAAGTGCGAAAAATATATAATTTTTTAAAATTCGAACGCTTAAACGAAACACGCATTCAGCCAGTGAATTCAGTGTATTCATGTTTTACATAAATGTACAAACAATGCGCTTATTTAATTTAGCTGTAAATAAAACTATTAGTTTATATTAACGCAAACGACCGGCGGCCGTATTTCTCGCCCCTTACCAGTGCGGCGTTGTAACACTGAATTGCAACAAACAATAATGACCCCGAATTCGTAGGCCAATACGTTTTACGAATTAGCATTGTTGCTAGCAAGAGAGGTCTCTCTGTCTCTATCTCTATCGCTCTGTCTCTTTCTGTATATATATAAAATATAGCCGAGACAGCTTCGGAGATAGTGGCAGAGAGACAGGTAGAAGAGAATGATACCGATAGAGACGAATTCAGAGAGAGAGACGGAGACAGGGGCAGCGAGTCAGATACAGATCCGAAAAGACGAACACAAAGAGGGCCAGGGGCAGAGACAAACTGAGAAGTGTAGAGAGTGACGGAGAGAGAGAGAGAGGGAAGGAGAAAGAGGGAGATGGAGGGCAGGACATTATTTGAAGATCTGTTTTTGATGGACACATTTCATTAACAAAAAATATTTATCTTCATACTTGTGCTAGTAGGAAGACGCCGAAATATGTCTGAATTTTTGCAATTTAAAAAGCAGATTACATAACGTACTTGCACCATACTCTTAACCGTCTTATATAATATCCGAAGTCAAAATTGAATAAAAAAAATTGGTGCCGTTTTCATAAAGGAAAAAATACCATACGATTTGTCTTCTCACTAATATGATTCAACTATCTTATGTCCGATTGATTATTTAGAGAAATGGTAATGAACACACAGAAAGGTGGTTTAGTGACATTGTTACTTCACTTCGAGGGGATTGTATGTTCGTTACCGGTCGGTTCACGGCCGGAAAAGGTCCGCCAAGACGTCGTTGAAGAGACCCCGTAGGCAGCAGCAAAAGGCCATCTCGTGGCGCAGAGCAAAGTCGCTCGCCTTTCACAAAGGAAATCCGGGTTCGATTCCCTTCGAATCTCATGTGAAATTTGTTCCGACAAAACGAGTTTGGCTGCTTCACAAGGGCTAGTCCAACCCCTGTAAAGTGTTCTAAATCCTACCCCTATCCTTATTCCTTCCTAATTCTGGCCGCTGGGTAGTGACGCAGGAGCGCGCGGTGGGAGGCGCGTACGCAGAGATGCTACCTGGCGGTCCCCTTGACAACTGACTGCGACGAGACGTCAAGGAAGCGACCGCGACGGACGTGACCGCGATGAGACGTGTAGAAATATCTACTATTGTAGATATATAAATCCTCCATAGATAGATAAATCCTCCATTACTATGGAGGATTACTCCAAATATAATGTAGAAAGTAACGGAGGATTACTCCAATAGCGCTCAACATCCAAGAAGGGGTTAGGAGACGCGTTGCGACGTGAGTTGACGCAACAAATGTTTAATTTTTTTTGTAATGAAAAAAAGTCCACACCAGTTGACGCAACAAATGTTTAAAAAAAAAAGTCCACACCAGGAAAGTCGCTAGCCGTCGGTAGCCACCCATGAAGTGGCGTGTCGAAATTTAGTTACGTGACCCGCAGGCCGTCAAACCTAACGTCGCCTGGACCGCGTTTAGTTCGGTTGTTCTGTGGGCTCGCGTGAACGAGTGTTGCCAACGTGAGGTGGCGCACATCTGCAGTCTGCCAGCCGCCCCCTGATGACCTTAGGTATTAGCTGGTGAGATGTTACTGAGTTACTTAATGTGACTGTTCCGGCGCCAATGTCATCTTTCCCGAAGACAAAGGGACGATGCAGGGTGATCGGAGGGTTTCTGCCGCATGTAGCGCGTTTAGAAGCCGAATTATCGCGCTTCACACCCTCTCTGATATGTTTCGGGTGCTGATCCATTTAGCCCATCGCCAGGAATTAATTCCGAGTGCTGGCAGGAGCAGGATTAATTCCAAGTGATGGCAGGTCGGATTAATTCCAAGTGATGGCAAATGCTGGATGTGAGCAAACAGAACCAGGGATGGAAGTTGCGCAAAGCGACTTTGCGCGTAAGCAAATTTCCTCCAGAATCAACAGCTGCGCGTACAGTCGAGGAAATTGGCGCCACGTTCCAGTGATAATCAAACTGTGGCGAAATTAGAAAATTACAACATAAAAAAACTGTTTGCTAAGGAAACCTACGACAGTACACACAAAATTGTCAAGTAGATATTTTTTGTCATAAATATGATGTACACGCTGTTGTGCTTTTGAAGTACCTATCTCTGGGTCACGCGTACGATCTTTTTCAACAATTGATTTGATTACACGAAACAATCAATACACACGTTAAAATACAATGTAAGTATTTTCTCATACTTATTTTGTTAAAAATTAGAGTTTGTAGACTCATTTACATAAATAATATTTATTTTATGATTATGATATCATTTGTTGGTTATTCATGTTGTTTATTTATAGAAAACTGTACTAGATCATTCCTTTTAGACCAGATGCATGCATTACTGTTATGAAGACTAAGTAATAAAACGTACGACTGACTATTGAAATAAATGTTTTCACTGAGGAAAGAGTCGTCTTCAAATTGATTAACTTACCGAATGTTGTGCACATGTTTCTCAGATGAGGAGGCGCAAATCCGAAAGCATTCACTTGGTCGCTGATGGTCATATAATAAGCCACCTGTCCCAGGTTGAAGCCCAGGAGGCAAGAGGCGTGGCATGCCAGACACCAACCGTGAGCCTTGAGGCGCATGCCACTGTTGCACGCGACTGAGGCGAGCGCTACCACCAGCAAAGAGACGGAGACGAAGCTCAGATGGCGCAGCACCCAATAGACGCCTCTGGTAATTCGCGATTCCGTGCAATAAAAGATGGTCTCTGTCAAGGCCCTGTTTTTGAGCATCTCGATATCCACGCATGTTTCCCAGGTGGACCACATGTAGTCGTGGTAGCGCCGTTGGAGCAAGTGGACCGCCAGCTTGTCATCGGGTGGCAGGCGAAGAGGACGAGTAGTGACAGGTTGACTTTTAAGACAAGTCTCCCTATTCCTGCGACTGAAGAATATCTCATTGAGAAATCTGTAACCGATGTATAACAATATTAAGGGAAAAAATTAAATCGAAATTGAGCGCACAGGCTACAAGGAAATAAGTGTTCGAAATCAGCGGATATAGTTCAGGGCAACCAGTATTGCTCTTGCAATGTATCTGACTGGAGGACTGTGATGAGATGCAAAAGCTCGATATGTTGTGTTGTTTAATCGCAGAAAGAGAAAGAGAAGTGGCACGAAGATACTGAAGGAGAGAGAGAAAGTTAGGAAAAGAGAATGAGAAAGAGGTTTTAAGGAAAAGAAAACAGAGGAGAGAAACAATTCCAAAGATTAAGACGAGAGAAGATTAAGACGAGAGACTAGTGGTGATAAAATAACACATACTTTCTCCTTTTACTAGTAATATTATACTGCACATTTTATTCAACTTTACTAATACTCAAAGAATTCAAACGATATAAATCAATATTTCCAAATACAACTCTATTATTTTCTTTGAAACTCTTTGAAAATTTTTAGTGTTCCTTCCACAATCCGTGAAAAACATTTGAAAAAAATGTGGGACCTCATTTTTAGAAACTGTTTTCTTTGTAAATTGATTTAATTTTAGCCAGAAAGTACTGGAAAACTACTCATTTTTTCAAAAAATTATACGTGATTTTATTTCTCAGCTATTTTTAACAGATTTTCTCTATCACTATTGTATAGTATTGTTATATATTCTGCAATAATGTACACAATATTGTGTATATACAATATTGTGCTCTTGCAATATTTTTTTGCAATATTATTTTTTCCAAGTTTCGTAAATGCCCAAAAATAGAACCAGCACAACTTTTTATTGTTCTTTGCTACATACGCGGTGGCAATTTCAAGAAGAAATATAAAGCCATATCTGAGCAAATATTTTTTTTAATTTATTAAATTTTTTATATTTCATGTTAAAAATACAAAAAAAATATTAATTTTCCAAAACGTGTCTTCGATCGTATTTTTTTTAGATGTGTCCTACATATTTACTATATTATTAAAACATCCATATCTTCAAAAATATTATAGTAGGAAGACGCCCAGAAAATAATGATCATTTTTGCAAAATCATGTAGAAGTGACTAATTGCAGTTTGACTTTCAAAAATATGAAGGATTTGTTAAAAAAACGCATCTAAATACTTATGTCAAATTCAATCTTCACTTCTTGGCCACATTTTTGTTATAATCCAAGAACCTTAGAACTAGTTTTTTATAATAAAATCAACATTTAGCGTTCGAATGTGGCTTTGTTTTCAGTCAAAGAGTACGCGTTGTTAGGACAAATGATCAACAAGGGTTAACATTCCATGCTTAATGCTAGAATGTTGGGGAAATGGACACGGCCTGCGACCTACATGATTTATGAAGAGGGCGCTGGATGGTCGTGATCGTCAGGAAGGACGCAAAAATTCATTCTCTAGAACTCAGTCGCGAGCATTAGGGTAGCTTCGCAGGTGGAAGAATTTTCCAATAAGTAGATGAATATAATCAGTTGCGAGTAAATGTTTCATACGAAACACAGATAGGGAAAATCGCGACCGCATGTTAAATTTGGGGAAATATTAAGTTCAATTATAGCAATCGTTGAGGATATTCTGAAACATTTTTATATAGGAAAGTACACGAAAATCGGTTCACCGAGGATTCCGGGCACTTCATTCTGACAGTCAGCCGGGAAGCCAACAATCAAGCTTATGAACATAACTATGAACGTAACCTTACAAACTATAATCAAACCCGTACGGTGTTTCAATGTTTAAAGTCAAAGTAATTCATGCACATTTGACAGAACTGCAATGTGTATATGATAAGAATAAATGTTAAAGTTTTATTGTTGAAAAAGGCTTAAAATACATAGTAGTTGCCATCAATCTAATCATTGATTCCAATTAATAGAACTTCCAGGAATCGTGGTTCTGTATAAATTCACACGCCCACATGCAACAGGGAAGGAGTGTATGTTGTGTGTTGAACCCACAATTGTGTTGGAAAGTAAAATTTAATAAAAGAATAATTCAGTTTTAAAACAAGGAATAGAAAACTTCAAAATTATCACAAATAGCTAGCTTACCGCGCAGTTTGATGATAACTTCTAAAATTATCACATTATATTGTTAAATACCTCCTAAACGAAGCGTTTTAGGGTCTTAAAAAGTACAATTTTGAGGCCAAATGCCTCAAAGAAACATTCTTCTTAATCTACAAGATGAGATCTTCTTGAACATTCTATTACATTTTTGCTGAATCGTCTCTTTTTGATTCTACCCAACCTGTTCAGAGCCTGTACAATCTGCAACTGATTGTGAAATTAAACTAATTACTTGATATTCTAAGTGGTTGCTTTACACGGGTGTACCTCTATGCACAGTAATAAACTTAAATAAGAAAAGTTTGAATTGACAAGGGTGTATTGTATTGTTATCAATTACAAGAAGACATAGAACAAGTGAAGAAAGATAAGAGGGTCTTGAAAAAAAGATATATTACAGGATTAATATGAAAATTGCAAAATAGGGAAGAGGGTGGGTATTGATACATGAGAGTTCTCGCACGGGTACGTTAGTTTTCTACGTATAAGAACAACACTAATTCACCTTTGCTTACGAATTTGCATTTAGAGTTTTAATATTTAGAGAGAGACAGAGAGAGAGAGAGAGAGAGAGAGAGAGAGAGAGAGAGAGAGACAGGGAGAGAGAATACCTCGGGTAGTAGTATTCACCCTCCTTGCGGGGTAAGAGTCGGAATAAGGACGAGTTGTGCGGCCATTCATGTGCTCGCCGGTCGGTCCAACAAGTCCAGCCGCCGCGCCTTCCGGCCGCCACCACCTCCCACGGCTTGCAGCACTTGCGCACACACGCGTCGAATTCGCAGTCGGGTTCCATAATCAGCGCAAAGGGCCCAAGCGGGGGTTGGGCCGCGTCTACGCAGTACTTGAATGCCGGCCGGTAGCCTCCCAGACCCAGTCCGAACAGCTTGGTATTGTACAGCGGCCGTGGGTCCGGGCCAAAAACACTTGTTAGGAATTTTCTGCTCTCTAGGAAGATGACGCGCCGCCTAAAGTAGGCAGAGCCCATTGCATCCGCCTGGCTCTCGTCCCACTCGGCAGATTTGTCCACCGTCCACATCGCAAGCTGTGGATGTATGCGATTCAGGTAATCCAGGTAGTGGAAATTCACTTTGCTGACGCGATGGGACGGGACGCCGGGAGGCAGCCAACCATCCACCCACGGCTCGTCACCTGGTTGCAAAACGGCGTAATGAGTAGATGAAGAAAGACGTAATTCTTGACTCTTATCTCGTGCGAGCCTGCGCAGTAAGGAGACGTTCAAGCAAGATGACCCGTTTCCAGAGAGCATTTGAAACGGGCCGCAGCACTTGTTGATTTCCAACTGGGGCTCTGGGAGGTCTACTGTTTGGGCGATTGGAAGCGCAGCCATTAGCAAGAGCAAGTTCCACGCGCGCATGATTGCCCAGGCGGGAGGTCTTTTTCCTGTTGAGATGTTCACTCGCATTCGTTGGTGGTGGGTTCGATCTCTTCAAAGGATGAAGAACGCTCTGTGCTTCTTCTCTTCTGCTGATTGGAGCTTCGGTCGAATGCTGAGTCCGGGCGCAGGCGGAGGAGGTGCACTTCAACTTCCGCGCGTCAATTAAATCCGATCACCAATTACGGAGACCATCTTTTCACAACGTTAATGTCAGGCGCCTCACTTTGTACCTCTGGGAGCGACGTTTAAATCCCCGTCAATCCAGATTGAATTTGTGGTGGACAAACCGCTTTGCGGTAGGTTTTCTCGGCGTTTTAGCGTTTTCTCTTTTACCCATCCACTATATTAATTACTCATATCATTACTTCATAAATACCTGCTTCGTTCCTTTCCAGGTATTGCCAGAAAAGGGACGGCTGTGGAGTTGAGGCCGAGTTCCCTCGCGCCCTCACTCAGACTCGTCAGCTCTGCTTAATAACAGAATTTTCTCTTGCTGTCTGAAACGTCTTTTCATTTCCCAGAAAACGAAACATTCCAAAGGAAGTTTTTGCGCTGACTGATGCGGAAGCAGCTTTCATGCAAACGTTTTGTTAGCACAAAGGAAGCTGCGTTTTATCAAGTTGAGAAGGATTTTCAATATACTGGAACCGCTGTCAATGTCGCAATTTCCCTAGGATGTTAGTAATATCTTGATTTCTCTTCGTCGGCGGTGACCGCAATACGCAGAAAACTCTTGGCGCGGCCACTCTCCTTACTCTCTTTATTTATCCATTGCCACTGTGCAATTTACTCCCAGTTCTCCCCTAGTTTTTATTTACTCCCTTCCGCCTACGCAATAGAGGAAACTTATGTAATACTGTGCGATAAAACGGCAGATTGTCGGCAGAAAACTCTTATTACAGGGCTCTGGTAACGAAAAAGTGGATAAATCCAGTTGCTAAATTTAGAAAAATCCTCTAACACGTCGCGTAGCCAAAAACAATGTTTTTTCTGTCCTTGATGCCAAAAAATAGAATGGCAGCATAATATCCGTCCGTCGCTAGCTCGACGCTAGTGGCTAAGACGTGTAGCCGATTTTCTCCAATACCGATATTTCGCAATCGATCTGGCTGATGTTGCGCTCCCTTCAGTTTGAAACTGAAATTTTGATTTTAGGGGGAACTTTACATGAATCCCCTGGCACATTTTCGAAAAAAGGACTTTTTTTAAATTTTTAAAACAAACTTTTTTTATTACACTTTGTTACTGGATAGCATGAAGGTTTAAAGAAAATGGTCTGGTCTTATGTTCGTAGAAAACCCTGATTTTTCGAAAATTGATGTTTCTTCGGCGTCTTCCTACAACTAAAATATTAATGATAGAGAGTAACTCAATGGAGTCTGTTCCTTAAAAATAGATCTTGAAATCAGGGTTCGCACAATTCTCCAAAAATTTGAGTTTTACAGAAAATGATGAATGAGGTGTGTTGAGTTGGAGAGAAATTGCAGTGTAAATAGTATTACGTAAGCATTACGAAGCGCAAGAAAGTTTGTGCTGTTTAAGCGCGATTTATTTAGGTTATTAAATCTGCCAGTTTATATTAATATGTAAATGCAGATGTAGATTCAAATCATTGCTCAGTAATAATCAGTTTGAATACTCAAATAATACCTCCAAATCCACCACTTAAAGTACTAAATTAAAGAAATCAGAACAATTAAACTCAATAAATACAATATCCAAATGAATTAAAACTTTCAGAATTTATGTAAAATAGAATAAAACTGGTCATACATTTAGTAATATACTTGTGTATGAGGAAAATAGAGTAAACGGGAAGAAATATCATACGTTCCAGTAATTATATTCTATTTAATTAAAGAAATGCTAATATCGCAAAGAAAGACCCTTGATCTACAAATAACTAGTGGGCACACCTTTTCTCGCAAAATTTGTTACTGCACCGCTATTTTATATTACCACATAATCTGCAAAAGTATTTTCAACTAGCAAAATTTTTTCCTTACCGAGACTCGAACACAGGTCCTCTGAGTTTCGTCCCTGTGGGCTTAACAGCTACAGAAATTCTGTCAATTTTTAATTCATATTTATAGTTTTGAAATATTAACTTATTGTAATTATTGCAATTTTCGAAAATAGGGGAAGTTTACCGACAATGAGACTAGCGCAACATCTTTTATCATCCTTTGTTACATATGAGGAGAAAACTATTGAAATCTATTGGTGATTATTCAGCAATTACTTTCTCGCCTTTAGTAATGGTTATGTAATACTATTTACACCTTAATTTCTCTCTGAATTTAACACATCTCAGTCATAATTTTTTGTAAAACTCATTACAAATGGTTGAACATTTTGTGCGAAACCTAAAGATTTGCAAGAAATACCACCGCAAATTTGACAATTATAACGGCTTTTCATACGAATACAGCTAAATCATGTCACAACAATGAGATGTAATTCACAGAAATTTGCGAGTCGCGACGCGGAAAGTCATTGTTGCATTCCAATCTGATACACCCTTAAGGTGAAATGGATTTTATTTCATATATTTCAATTATATTTTAAATATTTTCTAAAAGATTAATTTTTAAACGTATAACCAATGCTCCAATGTAAGAAATGAACAAGGAAATATGAAATGATATACACATTCTAACTTACTAAGTAGCATCCAACTGCCTCAATACACTTCTGAAATTACGTTAATGAAGCGCAGGATTTTCGGAGCGGACGACTTAGTTTGACGCTAATTACACAAAAATACTCACATTTTCCAAAAATTCATCGTGGCGTTATGTTCAGATTTATTGTTGATGAGCACAGTTCATTAAGAAAAGAATTGTATCTTCACAATTATAGCTGTACGAAAAGGCCGAAAAATTTTTATTTTTGTTAAATGTTCGAAAAATCAGCGTTTCAACGAACACGCGGCCAGCACTGTTCTCTTAATCTTTTACGATATATAAGGTATAAATTTAATGAAAAACTCTTGTGCCTTTTTTATAACAAATGGTTTAAAAGAAAATTAAAAAGTCTATGACTCAAAATGTTTTTGAAAAATTGATTATGACATTACACAGCGCTGCGGCGATTTCCCGCTTTTGATGAAAACGGGTGATTATGAATGAGTTTTTCATTTTGATTACATACATAATTTTCGTTTTTTACTATCACGTACAGTTTTTGCAAAATTTTCGGTTTTCCGTAATTCAAATTAGCACGCGTTATGTCATACGTAAAGGAAGGGCTGCGACAATTCGCTGCTTTTGATTAAAAGCGGGGTGACAATGAGTCAGTGTTGCAACCTGATTAAATATGTGGATTCGGTTTCTTCACATCGCCCACAGTTTCTGCGAAATTTGCGATTGATTAAATTTCAGAAGAACGTTGACAATGTATTGCAATAACTTTGATCAGCCATTGGACCTGTACCACTTGGTCGTGACATTCCTACACCAAACCCACCACATGACCTACCATCTACATCATCTTCAGGTAATTGAGACTGCTCTGATAGTGAAATGGACGTTTCCGATTTCCCCAAAAAAGAGAGAAGACCATTGCTGTTCAATCAAGAAGACTTTTTGTTGAAGAAAGTGCAGATTAAAGGCTCATGGTTGAAAGAGAAAAATATGATCCCTCCAGGCACATTTTATTGGTATTAAAAGAGAGAAGAAGAGTTCCTTCATTATTTCACGACGAGGGTATACTGCAGCAACATTCGTGCTGTACTTTTGGGATATGGCAGGGAGTGACTTTTTTATGATGTAAATTTGGGATAGTATATGTCAGTGATCAATGAAGGTTCTTTATACTAGATTCTTCGAAACGCAGCCTCAAAGTTGTTCTGCTTCGTAATGGAAATCAACAAACCTCAACGCCAGTAGCCGATTCTGTTTATTTAAAGGGAACATAGCGAAACATGGAAGAACTTAAAAAAATAATTATGAAGAGCAGCAATGCGATATCTGCGGGGACTTGAACGTTATTGAAAAATTGTTGGGATTGATTGATTTTTTCGTTTTTCCGGGCACATCAACTGCTTTGGTCATTAGTCCCGTTAGTGTAGTGCGTGTTCTTTTCTCGGGAGATGGCGGTGAGATTCCCCGCCGGATGGCGAGATCCGGCGCCGACCTACCGACGACTAGTGGGGTTTCCCCCTAACCAGGACTTTCCCACCAGTGGGGCGCCACTCCAGCCGGGAAAACTTCTAAGCTCCCGACCGGTCTCCCGGAATCTATGGTAGTGTAGTGCATGCTAGTGTAAGTGTGTATGTGTAAGGGGGGAGAATAGGACAAGGAAGAGGAAGGAATGATCGCGCGCGGTCCGTGGCCCGTTTGGTAAGATACTGCTCCAGCATTCGCGTGGTGTTGATCGCAGAAACCACGGAAAACTACCGATCCTAGCAGCCGACGGCTAGAATTCTTCTCTAGGCAGTGACTGAATTCGACTTAGCTGAAAAGGTAGTGTCGAAAACCCTGCCGCCGTCAGGACTCGAACCTAGGACATCCTGGGCAGAATCGGTGCAGTGACATCAGTTGATGCACTGAGCCCATGCTCCCGGTGAATATTGTTGGGATTTCACCTAGGATTTACTAAGTTCCTCTGCTTTCTAAGTGAATGGGATAGCAGGGTTCGCCCAGGTATTGCCCTGGGTCAAAAGTGATTTGTCTATCAGAAATACTTTGAATCCCGGAGATTAAACAAAAAAGAAGTTTGGTTAGTCGTGAAAGAATTATTTTTCCATCACTCCATATCAAGCTTGGTATAATTAAAGTTTGTCATGGCTCTGACTATAAATGGTTATTGCTTTATATATTTGTTAAAAATTTCCTTCTCATTCGGAGGTGAAGCTTAAAGAAAGCATCTTTGTTGGACCTCAAATTAGAAATCTAATGCAAGATGAACACTTTGAAACTGTAGCGAGGGATGCAGAAAGGCTGGCCCGACCAGATTTCAAAACTGTGTCTGTCAATTTTTAAGGAAATAAAAAATTTCATTTCTAAGATTTCAAATCTACAGTGAATGAAATGCTAATTTCTGTGTAGAATTTAGGATGTAACACGAGCATAAAACAAAGTTATCAGACTCGGACATTCTTAGTATAAATCTAACATTATTGTTAATTTAAGTAGTATGTTGTCAATACGAAAAAGATGTGGACCGCATGAATACCTATATATATATATATATATATATATATATATATATATATATATATATATATATATATTTGTGGGCTAACCGGGTTTCCCCATCCAGAACTCTCCCACCAGCGGTGCACCACTCCAGCCAGGACACGTTCTATGTCTCCGACCGATCTCCGTGCATATGTGGTTGTGTAGTGTATGCTTGTGTAAGCGTGACTGTAAGGAGTGAGGATAAGACAAGAGAAAGGAAAGATCGCGTGCGGTCCGTGACCCGTTTGTTAGTGTACTGCTCCGGCATTCGTCTGGTGTTGACCGGAGAAATCACTGAAAACTACCGATCAGGGCAGCCGACCGCTAGAATTCTCCTCCAGACAGCGACTGAACTCGACCTAGCTGAAAAGGTAGTGTCGAAAATCCGGCCGCTGTCAGGACTCGAACCTAGGACTTCCCAGTCAGAGGCGTAGCAGTGACATCAGATGCATTGAGCTACCGCTTCCGGTTATTTTTTTCGAAATTCTTTCGCAAACCACAATTTTTTATTGTGTTACTTGAGTTCGTGTTTAAAGGGCTGCATTTAGCCACCTTTTTTTTTTTTTTTTTTTTTCTATACCGAAGATTTCATTGTATCTTGCACGCATTGTAATGTGAATGATATCTTCAATACACAGTACTATTTACTGGAAATCTGGGTTGACATCATGTTTGGTAGGCAAACTTGTAGTGGCGAAATTAAAATTAGTGGTGCTACAACAACACAACCTTTAGCACATTATTCTCGAATTAGCAATCTTTCAAAATTCAGACAGTTCAAGGAACATGAGATCTGCCCCATTTTCGCAAAAAATTGCTTGTGTTGTCTGTGAAAAATATATTAAGAAGAACTTAGAGCGCTTTTTGAGATAATATTTTTGTATATTTTTCAGTATTTTAGTCACACAAATGTACATTTCCTTCAATAATTTTACATTTTTTTAAGAGACGCTTTTTAAAACAGATTTTGCTTAATAAGAAATTATCTTTCTTTCATACTGTAGTCCTAAATTATTAAACTTTTGAAAATAAAGAGCGTTCACAGTCAAAACCAATCATATTTTGGAAAAATAGTTTGAAAATATTTCAAAATCTGTTTCTCAACAACACATTTCGTTACAAAATCTCTATCTTCAATATTGTAGTTGTAGGAACTCATCGTATACAATTTTGAAGTTGTTGGATCAGGAATATGGTCAAAACTAAAATCTGCTCTATTCTCTTATGGTTTTTTACGCTATCCGAAGACAACGTTTAATCAAAAACATTGGATCTATTTTGAGGAAATTTTCAAAATTTTGGGGCGCCTTGAATAGAACTTTTCGTAAATCAAATTATCTGCATGAAGGAATATAGAATAGCATAGTATAGTATTTTTATTGGCATTAAAATATGTTTACAGAGCCAAAACACTGAAACATTGAAAAATTAAAATAAAAAAACAGTACAATTTTGCAAATAAAGGAAAGAATAAAATACATAACGAATACGAAAAAGCTAAGAAGAAACGAACAAAAAATGTTAGCATTAAAATTTAAGTAACTGAAATAAAATTATTTTTTTCCATATGATACAGATAAAAATGAATAAACAGGAAAAAGACCATATGTAATAAATTGGCGCAACCTGGATAACATGTCTTTCCTTTCTTGTTCATAAAAATTGTATTGGCAAAAGACATCCTCAATAGATTCATGCACTTCACCACAATCACAAATTTCATTGCTAACAGTTTGCTGTCTATACAAACTGAGACGTATGGTTGCTTCCAATGCGATTAATGGAAACAACAGCTTTCCGTGGAATATTAAACAGGTAAAACCAAGGTTTCTTATAATTATAAAAAAGATAATTAAAATAATGGTTTCCTTTAATTTTACCCAGTGATATTAACTTCAATGTGTTTTTTCATTGCATATAGATTCATACTTCCAAATTAAATCAGATGAAGGAATATTAATATTTAGAAGGTTGGCAATTCTTGCAGCCTCTTTTGCCTTTATGTCAGCACATTCATTCCCTATCAAACATTTATGTGAAGGAATCCGAATAAATGTAATATTTTTGCCCAAATATTTAGACTTAATAATTTTGGCTTTCAATTGAGTAATAAGAGGGGATTCTCTTCCAAAACCACTATAACCATCCAAAGACTTCAGAACGCTTTGCGAATCAGTAAAGGTTTTTAAATTAAAATCATCATTTTTATTTATTGAATGAAGAGTATAAATAATTGCTTAAGACTAAGCCGAAAAAATAGAAGCAAAATCAGAAATTTATATCATTCATTATCACTATAAATAGCAAACCCGACGTTCGAAACATCGTTTTCTATTATTTTGGAGCCATCTGTAAGTAATGGATATATTTTCCATTATTAAATAATTCCTTAAATTTTCGTTCTGGATTAGTGGATTCTAAAATGGTTCAACCTGAAGATAGATCAATATTCGCTTTAAAGAACGTATGTATAATAGTAAATGTAAACTTAAAGTAAATTTCAGATTGAATAATTAAATCACTATGAAACCACGAGTTTTCATAACATTTTACTAAAAGGGATTTTTCAAAGTGGTTTTCTTAAATAAAATGTTCTGCAACATTTAATTATAGCTTGGAATTTCTCAATAACAGCATTATTTTTGTAGTTAAGACATTTCAATATATATTTTTAACCCAGAAAAGTAAATCTAATGTTCAGGAAAGATATTTTAGATTCCGCTAGAATAACATTTATTGGAGTGCAATTTCTATATCCTATAGCTATTCTCAAAGATCTATTTTGAATTTTCTACAGAGAATTTAAACAATATTTAGAACACAGAGAAATTAGAAATGCACAGTATTCTAATCTAGATCTTATAATAGATTTATACAAAAGAATTAATATTTTCGGATCTGCCCCCCAAAATGTTCCTCTGAGGCAATTCAAAATTCTTAACGGAAGATTACATTTATTCGTGAGATTATTAATATGGGTTTGCCAATTAAGTCTCTTTTCAAGGTACATGCCTAAGAATTTAATATGGTTAGGTGGTTTAATAATTGTATTACCAATATTCAGATGGCATTTGTTAACGTTTATATTAATATTATTAAATAAAACTAATTGACACTTTTTGGGAGCCAATTCAAGACCTCTGTCACCAAAAAATATTGCTAGGTCATTGAATAGGGTTTCTAAAAGATTAAGAGCGTGAACAACATCGCTGCTTTGTATATACAATACAATATCATCGGCAAATTGCAAAATCTGTATTGCATTCTTTAAAAGATTAGGTATTTTGCGTGTATAAATTGCAAAAAGAAGAGGACTCAACACACTGCCTTGTGGAACGCCTTTATTAACTAAATACGAATTAACGACATTATTGTTTAATGGAATTAGTTTTCTTTTATAAACTAAATTTTTAATAAAACATACTGTTTTTTGATAAATCAACTTCAATTAAATCATTAATCAAAATATCGGGAATGACATTGTCAAAAGCTCCCTTTATGTCTAAGAATAAAGCTATAAGACGTTCTTTTTTATAATAACTTTCATGTATATGAGCATTTAATATTGAAAGATTATTTGCGCAAAATTTCCCCTTTCTGAAACCGTATTGCGATGAAGCAATTTATTTTATTCCAACCACCAGCATAAACGATTATAAATCAATTTTTCCATACGTTTCAAAATTCACCGACGCCACAGAAATCGGACGAACTTTATCAGTATTCGATTTAGGAATAAATGCAATGAGATAAGTTTTCCATTGTTCTGGAAACGTATAATTATTGAAAATATCGTTAAAAAGATCAAGCAGTACTCTTTTTAAAAATTGAAGTAAAAATGTAAGAATATCATACGATAGCTTATCTAGACCTGGAGCAGATCTGATGTTTACATTATGAAAGATGATTATCATTTCTTCAAAACAGAAAGGAGTATCTAAAAAACAATAATTATTTTCGAAGTTAAAATTTGTAGCATCTTTTAAACTCATATTCACGTGTTTCTTTGCTGAACAAAGATTTTTTAGGCATTTCTGAAGTACATACAAATCATCTGAATTACAGTACAGTACATACAATTACATCTGAATTAAATGAACTAGCCCCATCCCCCTGAGACAGCGTCCTTTCCACCCCTTGGGATGTTGCACCAATCGCAGACAGCTGTGATTCTACCTTCTAGCGACTGGGCAACGCTTCCCTCCCCTTGCCTTCCCCCAGGCCGAGGGGTGTCCAAGTTTGTCGGCGCCGTTGGGAAAATAGAATTTTGCCGGCCAATTTTTGTGAGGAAAAGGATACATATCACAGAATATAAAAAGAACATTGATGGAAGATTTTGACCGCGAAACAGCTTGAAAGAAATAGTTTAATTTTTCTTTTAAATTAATTTATTTCTGCCTGTTCGACAAGAATGTCTTTCATGGTTTTTCACATTACAAATTGACATGATTGTTGTTTTGGATCTCACCGGGAACCCAACGAAGGGATTATTGACAAGATTATGCCAGAAATATAAATTCTATTAGGATAAAAATTGTAATTAGATATTGAATTTTTTTAATGAGGGAAGAAGTTAATACATATAATATAGTTAATGAGGGAAGAAGTTAATACATATAATATAGTTAATGAGGGACGGAATTTATCTTTCGGAAATCTTGAAAGTATTCGTCGTGGAAATTGATATGATTGTCCTAGATTAAAAGTATGTGTTTCTTGCAAATCATCTAAGAAGTTGAAGAATTTCTGGCTGTGATAATTTATTAAAGTGTGAATAGTTTCAATTTTTAGTTCATTGTGTAATTGTGTGTTAGCAATGTACCATGGAGCATGAAGAATTTTACGGATGAATTTATTCTAGAGTATCTGAATTTTGTTAAGGTGAGATTTGGCCACATTGGACCAGATGAGACTAGCATACATTAGCGTGGGACGAATGATTATAATATATTAGTTTGGCACTATGTATATGTTGAGGAGATTTATAGTTAATAATAGAATGAAGTTTATGTATTTTTATGTAAGTTTTACGAATAATATTTTTAATGTGTATTTCATGTAACCTTTGTATCTAAGAAGAGACCAAGGTATTTGATAGGTGAGTAAGAGGAAAGCTAAGGTATTTTTTGATTGTATAATAATAATAATAATAATAATAATAATAATAATAATAATAATAATAATAATAATTCAGATGGAATGATAGGTTTTCAAAGTGTAAATATGTTGGCTTGACATTTTGTCATATTAATTTTTATTTGCCAATTTGTAGCCCATTATGTATAAAGTAGAAGGTCGGATTGTAATATATCCCTGGCAGTTGATATATTTTTATTACTGATGAAGGGAGCCGTATCGTAAACAAAGAGTGCTTAATCTTAGTAGATGAAAGTGGAAATGTCGTAAAGATAGATATTAAAAAAGGGGAAAGAGAGACAGGATCCTTGAGGCTTACTGGCAGATTTTGAAAATAGTTGTGAAAAGGTATGATTAATTTTAACACAGAATTTATGATTACTTAGAAAATTTTGGATTATTTTAAACAAGTATGTTGGAGTTCCAATTTGATGTAGTTTATAAAAGAGACCATTATGCCAAACTTTGTCAAATGCCTTTTCAATATCTAAGAGAATTGCAATAATATGTTGTTTTACATGGAAAGAATGTTCAATTTTTTCTGTTATCTTAAAAGTTGATGAGTTTTTGCATGTTTGAGTGTAAATCCAAATTGTGTAGGCGGAATAATTGTATTAGATGTTACGAAACGTGTTAGTCTACTTAAAATGAGTTTCAAATATTTTAGAAAGAGAGGAAAGTAAACTAATTGGTCGATAATTCGTGGGATTTCTAGGGTCTTTTTGGGGGTTTGCAAATTAGAAGTATAATGGCTACTTTCCAGTTAGATGGGAAGTAATTAACTCTTAAGGCTGGATTTAAAAGGGAAGTAAAAGCGACAATTGTTCTATTACCAAAAGATTTAATTGTTTGGTTATTAATTAAGTAAATTCCAGGCAATTTACAGGTTTCGTCAAATCCACAACTACGGCGGCTGCGCGATCGCACCCACTTCTTTAGACGATGAAACGATGGCCCGACAGACGGCCGTTAGAATTGCAGTGTACATGCTGCTTACCAACAAATACTCCGGATTCTTATGGTCTTGGAGATGTGCATGAAGTTTCGGTTCAGTTTCAGATGGCTGCAATATATAACACTCTTTACTAGAATATATGCGTCTGAAGTAAGGTTTCAAAAAGTAAGGAAATTATTTATCGCTAATATTATGAAGGAATATTTTTTCACTCGAAATTACTAATCTCTTACATTGTGATAGTATTGTGGAATAGTAGTTATTTTTTTATAAGTTTGTAAACATAATAAGATATGGTTTTTAAATTGCTCGAAGAACTATGAGTGCGCGTGGGCTAATGACCAAAGCTGTTGACGCGCCCGGAAACACGAAAAAATCAATCAATCAATCAATCTGTCTGTCCGTCCGCGTGTCTTTCCGTCCCACTGTCTGTGCGTCCGTCTGTCCGTCCGTCCGTCCGTCCGTCCGTCCGTGTGTCCTTCCGTGTGCCTATTTCCCCGTCTGTTAGCCCCTCCGTGTGTCTGTCTACTCGTGAGTCTGTCCCTCCGTGTGTCTGTCCCTTCATGATTTGTATTTACTTACATTACTATTACACATAACTTTCCATAACTTTATGACTGGCACACTATCATAGGCCTCTGCTATTCCAAAGACGACCATATAAAGTTCTGTCCCTGTTCGCCATTTCTTTTGCATGACCTGCGACAGAAAAAACAGGTTAACTATGCAACATCGACCCGCCCTAAAACTTCTTTGCTCTTCTTCTTCGTACTCCTTTTATTCCTCTTCTATTAATTCTCTTAACATTCTTCCACATACCTAACCTCGTAGAACATTAGTAATTTATTTTGTTTATTAGTATTAGAGTTAGTTATTTGTCAACTAACAAACCCATAAACAAGTTGAAATCTGAATAAAGATGGAAATAAGAGTTTATGCAAGAATTGATAAAAAAATTCGCCAATCATAAATGCCAAACGAATTACACATAGTTTTGACAAAGATGCACTAGGAATGGTGCGGTGATTGCTTCTGAATAATTTGGGGCAAATACAGTAACAGCCAAATTTATTCCTTTTTGTTTCATTTGTAGAAGTAAGAAATGATTGCACACCCTTACTAAGGAAGTTGGAATTTTGGTTTGGAGTTTTTTGTCAAGTAATAACCGAAGTGTTAGTATAGCATAAATTGCAATTATTGAATTTTAACGTTAAGTAGCTGTTTCCAATAATACGAGAACATATGTGCTGTAGTAACCCACTAGTGTTTAAATATCTCTCTCGGCGTTCATATGCACGTTTCCTACGACTTGTACACGTTATTGCATTTGTGAGAAGATGTGCTTCAAATGATGTCCAATTAAGGTTTTCGAATTGGACAAGCACCTGTAAATACAAATACGCAAGGTTCCCTTTTACATTAAATTGCGCAATCTAATCTGTACATCTATGTTTGAGAACGTTCTTACGGTCAAGTGCTCACTTGTTTCATAATTTGATTTTGAAGGACATTTTGGAATAACACGAATGGCAACTATTTTTGATTCTTAGTCAATCAAAAGATACGTGCGAAATTTTGAAGCAATCAGTGAAGGGGCATTGTATTTTTATGACGCGTTCGATTGTCAACTACGAGTATTTTACTTTCATCTAAATGTAAATATTAAGAACATATCAGTCGCTTGCCTTTTAGCTTGAGCATGAAGAGATCCTGTTTTACCAAGGAGACCGCATCCCCTACAAACCTCAACTCAGGACGCAGGAAGAGTTGTGATAACGGGCAGAAAACAAAAACGGAAGCCAAAAGCTTTGCCTTGAGTCAGAAGGAAACAGTTGTCTACGACAGCTGACACCTTTTGCTCTGGGTCTGCAACATTTAAAATTGCCATTTTGTTGAATAAGTCTTGATTTGAAAATTTCTTCAAATCATATACAATTGAAGATTCTGTCAACCAAAATCAAATATAAAGTTTTCCCTGTAATATGCCTGTGTGAGGAGGCCACCATTGTTAGTGGATAACCACTCCACTGCTCAAGGACCTATCAAGAGAGATTCGTTCAGCCACCAGCTCCACTCGTCCGCCTTCGCTTTTCTCTCCGGTGGGAAGGAAATCTTTAGAGCACAACCACTCCACTGATCTAGGACCAATCAAGGGAGAGATTCGTTCTGCCACCAGCGCCACTCGTCCGCCTTCGCTCTTCTCTCCGGTGGGAAGCAAATCTTCAGAGCACAACCACTCCACTGATCGAGGACCTATCACGAGAGATTCGTTCAGCCACCAGCGCCACTCGTCCGCCTTCGCTCTTCTCTCCGGTGGGAAGCAAATCTTCAGAGCACAACCACTCCACAGATCGAGGTCCTGTCAAGGGAGAGATTCGTTCAGCCACCAGCGCCCCTCGTCCGCCTTCGCTCTTTTCTCCGGCGAGAGGAAAATCTTAAGAGCACAACCACTCCGCTGCTTGAGGTCCTACCAAAGGGAGATTCTCCTATCCACCAGCACCATTTGTCCACGATGTCTTTTCCTGCTCTCCTCGTGATGATTCTTGCGTCACTGGCGGAGTTCGGAAGCGCTGATAAAAAAAAGAATATGATAATATTGGTTAAGTGCTGCGCAGTAAACGAGATGCTCGCAGCAAATGGAACGTTGTGCATTGACGCCCACTGGCCTCCCTACCCCTCCATTCAAACCGACCTTAACGGCATCGTCGAACCTCCGCTGAACGAAGAGTGGGTGCGGCAATGGGTACCGGCCGATCTCCCACTACAGAACATCATCTATGTGCACAGTGATAGATATATCCTAAATGGCGTGGCCATGTCCGTGAACTCCTCTTTCTTTTGGGATCCAGCTCTAAATGCTACGGAGGATACCTGGAAGAACAAGATCCCGTTTTTTGAACATGAAACGATCATACGGCCCAAACCAGGTGGAGGATTCAGGGAGGCAGAGTACTGTTTGGACGCTGCACCGCGACCTCTGGGGCCATTTGTGATGCTGTTTAGAACTTATTGCAGTGACGAGGAATGCGTCACTAAGTGCTGCACTAACGGGAAGCTGCTGAAGAAAATCGGAGGACATTGGGAGTGCGTAGATGACAATGAAGGACGCTACTGGACGCCGAACAAGACCTCCCTCACAGTATTTGACCCCGAGTTCCCTTACAGAGCAGGCAGCAAGTACAGTTTCGAAGTCGAGATGAGGAACACTCTCCGTCTTTCGCCCGCGGTGGACCAATATGCCCACCGGGCACCCCAGGCCAGAGGTACTCTGCAATTCCTCTTCTCCTTTTGGGATATTTGTTTCGACTTCTACAATAGCTCTGAAGAAGGACTTTTCTACTATGAGTTTTCGCGTGTCACCAGAGGCATTTACTGGCTGCTACGCCCATTGTGCATACTCTCTACTTTGCTGTTGATGGTGTCGCTGATTTCCGTAGCATGCGACAAGAACATGCGGACGAAACTTCATGGGCGTTGTCTTGCTACTCACGGTGCTTGTCTCTTTGGTTTCAACATCGGGCATATTGCGTACTACATCGCACTTAGTGATAGATTAGACGAAGAAGAGGATATAGAGAAGATACCCCTAGAATTAGCGAATGTATGCAAACATTTTTGTAAGTATTTTTGTAAGTATTTTTTAAATAATTATCCACTCTTGACAATGTAGGATATGAGGCGGTTACACAGAACAATATTTATAGTATGTTTTGAGAATTTTTTGGACAATTAATCTGGGTTGCTCATTTGATGGTAAAAACAACAAATTGGAAAAATATAATTAGAGCTGCCTGTTTCCAATCTATTAGCATTAGACCTCAATTTGAATACACAGAGTGCAAACGTTATTCCCTTCCAACAAGCTATCTATAATCGTTATAAGTGTGATTTTCCTCTTGACTATAAATGCAGCGAAGTATTTCCTCAGTCAGGGTTCTCTCTTCGTTTTGCCCTTTTTAGATCCCATTTTCCACTTTTTTTTAATTTTTGGGATACCAAATAGTAGAATTAAAATAATTCTTTATGATTGTAAAGTATATGAATATATGAGTAATATAAAGTATATCACTTAACTGAATATAAAGTTGATGACTTTTGGAATATCTGAGAAAACCTCATCCTATTGGCAACATTCCAATTAAAAATTTAGACAGTTTTTGAGAAAATGGCGTATCAACGTTTCTGAACAATCAAATTTTAAGCTCTATTTTACAAAAAACTTCTGAGCTTTGGAGACATTTTATCAAAGTTCATGAGACAAAATTTAAAGCATATCTACTGTAAATACAATAGTTTGTACAAATATCTGCTAAGGTAAATATTAACAACGGGAGAGGTATTCAATAAAAATGTATTTTGTATTATTTTAAAACAAACGAATAAATTAAAGTTGCGCTTAAATCATATTATTCAGTGAATCCGCCCACTATCCGCTCAACAAGTTAGAAGAACAAAATTAAAGCTGTTTTCAAGAAAATGGTTTTGAGCATTTCTGAAAATGCGTATTTTCAGCTTTTTTCACCGTAAACTTTTGAGTTTTCGAGAAACATTGTATGACGTAATTAAATCACGTGTACTCAACACAATAATGCCACAAATAACTGTTGACATAAATATTAACAACTTCAAAGAGCTATCAAAAAAGCACATTTTTGCAATTACTGAAAAAACAAAATACTATAGTAAAAACGGCTTTATGTCATCTTACACTGTACCCATCTTACACAACCAAAATTGATATTCTCCGGTCGATCTCACTGATACTGCGTGCTTTTCAAGGTGAAACAATAATTTACCTTTTGAAGATTATTAATTAGATTGAAAATTAATTTTTTTTGACCTGACTCTCACGTCTGTAATATTTGTATTAAAGGTCATTTCTTTACATTATTATATTTATGAGTACATGTGCTTCAAATAATATCAAAAAAGTTTCACGAAAACTCAACTCTTTGCTGTAAAAATGAGCACAGACATTCGCATTTTCAGAAACGCTCAAATGCCATTTTCTCAAAAATTGCTCCAAAGTTTTTCTTCAAATTTTTCCAATTGATAGTGCTAATTAACTGTTTAATATGAAATAAAGTTAATTTCGGTGTTTTTTTTAAATTTCACATATATAAATTGTTTTTTAAATACTTCTCACGCCGTTAATATGGACATTTCCATCAATTTGTAGGCATTAAAGGGCTTCAATCAACTTTAAAAGAACGATCTCGAAAACTCCATTGTTTTTTGATAAAAGGAGCTTGAATTTTGCATTTACAGTAATGATTAATCGCTCTTTTCCTAAAAACAGCTTTGAATTTTACAATGAAAACTTCTAATTTGAACAGGTATTCTAATTTCTTCTAATATAATAATAATTTCTTCTAATAACTTCTAATTTGAACATTTGAACTCTTGTAATATTCTTGAAGTAATAATTCGGTTGTATTACTAGGAAAGTAGAAAGTTGAGAAATTGTCAAAAAAATGTACTTTGGGTGGCGATAGATGACAGCTGCCCAGAGAGTGGAGCAAGACCTTAAACCGAGACCACACCAAGGAAGTTAGAAAAAAGTTGGTACGAGAAAGTCTGTTCCATTCTGTTGCACCTCTAGTTTCTTAATAAAATATGTTCATCAAAAACGGATCTTCAATAAAATCATGTTGAAGTTTTCGAAAATATGAGAGTTTGATGTCAGACTCGCCCGCTTCGAATGTGCACTTCGTGAACGTAATATGAGGGTCATTCCAGACAGTAGGGTGTTACGTAAGTTACAATTTGTACATCATTTCATTTTTCTTTGGTCGTTCCTCACATTAGAGCTTTTGTTATTCGTTTATAAATTAATTTTTTAGGAATTATTTACAATCTATTTGAAACCCTGCAATTTTTTCTGCATTGAGAGAAATATATTTACATTTTTAATATATTTATATATTTTCCTTAAGGCAATCCGCAATTATTAATAAATATTAGTCTAATTAAATTTTGTTTTAAAAAAACGATTTAAATGTAATATGAAAGAAAAAGTGGTAGCCTTTATGAAATATCACATTGGAGACAATAGTATTCCGCCCCGAGACACTGCCACTGAAGTTGTGTGATTTCTTCTCATAGTTGGTACTTGATTTATCTGAATGGAACGCAGTTTTAATTGTCAATTTCTATTCATGTGGACTTGAAAATATTTAGTTTTTGTCCCTAATGTTCTACGATTTGTAATGAGTTTTCAAATAATAATGACTTAGATGTGTTAATTCAGAGTGTGAGTGAGCTATAAATAGTATTGTGTAACTATTACTAAGGGCGAGAAAGTATGTGCTGTTTAGTAGCACGAATTTCTTTAAAGGTTTTGTACAAATGATGTTAAGTGCATTGAATAAAACGACGCTAAACCATTTTTTATTAAACAATATATTTTTTTGAAATATGTATGAAGTTGTTAGTCTTAATATCGCGGGCATTTTCTATGCATTATTACATTTGTGAATACATGTGGTTCAAATATATTTCTGCTGATATTTCTTCAAAATCAACATTTTTCTCTGAAAAAGAGCTCAATATTGCGCATTTCCTGAATCGCTCAAACTTAATTTTCTCATATACGGTTCCAAATCTTTCAAAGAATATTTGCATATCGCACTGGTAACATCTTCTATAATATTTTTAAATATATATTTCATTTCTACTATTAGTCGATTGAAAAATGGAGATAATATGAGAAAATATTTTAGTCGATAGGCAGCAGCTGAAAAGAGAGTGGAGTAATTTCTGAAAGCTAGAAAGCTAGCTCAAGGCTAGGCAATAACTAGTGCGAGAAAGTGGGCGCCGTTCTGTGGCACCACTTGCTGCTTAGTCTAACATCTCAATAATATGTAAATATTATATAGATAGAAATGAATGTTGAAGGCAATTTCACTCTCAGTGTGTTCATTTCACTCTAGTGCCCCTAAGAGAACAAAAACTAATTTTAGTGGCTCTTCAGCACGCACTTACAACTATGGATATTAATACAAAATTGGTGTGTGGAATTGCGTTATATTATCAACAAATACAATAGTATTTTAAGTAAATGACGTGAAATAGTCAATGGCGTGATGACTTCAGTAATAAATGATTTTTCTGTTTGTAGCTCTGTGGATGTACTTTCTGCTGACGGCTTCCTGGTTTTGGCTCACGGCTCTCTGTGTAAACATGGCGATGGGCTTCCGGTAAGATTGTTTACTACGGAATATCACAATTGTTCTGTATCATGAACCCCTTTCTACACGCACCCACCCGCGCACTACATACGTAATATAGGAAAAGTTATGAAATGCTGCCACGAGAACTGCGATTGTCAGCTAAAAATCGTTTTGTATATACCTGATGTCAAAAACTGGAATATTCTTTTTATTATTATTTTTATTTTAAGTTTCACAAACTACAAAGGTCATGAGAGACTAGTACAGTAATACAATTATAATTGTGAGAAAATATCGATATTTTTACAAAATTGTAACACTTTTTCTTGGAAACTTAGCGATGATAAGATGGCTTTGAAATTTTCATTTTCAGATACTTTTTTTCTCTCTTCGATGTGTATGGGGCATTCCAGAAGAACGTGCTCTAATGATTCGTTTCTATTGCAGATGGTACTAGTAGGTTGTGGAATGTTTTCAATTAAAAGTGTATGAGATATTGTAGAATGGTTTGATCGAATTCTTGACCAAGCAACTTCATCATGACGATAATACAGGGGTTTGGGACAAGTCCAAAGAAATTAGTTATATTTTAGTGAATTTTGCTTAATTTTTTGTTTAGTCATGATTCATGCCATTGTATGTTTAATTTACTTCTAATGTATTTCCAAATATCTTGAACTCTGATGGTTTCAGATGTATGGTTTTGGTGCGCAATTATTGTGACTCTTTTCGCTTCGAGATCAGCGATGTCATCACCAAATATTTCTTTATGTGCTGGTAGCCAACCAGTAATGATATTTTTCCTAATTTAGATTCATTAAAATATATTTCATGAATATTGTTCATTAATTCATATGTTTTAATTTTTTTTTATGTATTTCAGAAATATAATGAATCAGTAAATATAACATGATTTTTTATATTAATGGAGTTATTACATATTTGTTTCATGGCTATAAATACGGCAAACAATTCTGCTGTTTCAACGGATGTTAAAGGATGGAGAGTACAGTTTAAACCATTTCCATAATAATTTATGGTAACTCCAATACTGTTATTATTCTTAGCACCATCGGTGTAAATAAGATAATAATCAATATATTTTAGTCTCATTTGTTTAATTTTTTCTTTCCAAGCATTATTTGATGAACTCTTCTTCTGATGTTCACAAAGGGTTGAGTCAGTCTTAATATTTGATATAATCCATGGTGGGATACGTGAGTATTTTTCTCTTTTCATCTTTGGCATTATAAAACTTAATTCTTCCATGTATTTGTTCACTTTTTTGTAAGTAAGTCCAGTCTGTAAATTATCATTGTGTATGTTTGAAAGTTTGAGGAATATATCATTTCTTATTGTTGAGTTTCTTGAAATAGAATATTTAATGACATATTTTAGTCAAAAAGATTTTCTTCGGTGAGTGAGAGACTCTTCTTCATCATCGATTAAAATACCTCCTATACGAGAAGTGCGGAAACACCCGGTGGTGATTCGTAAAGTTTGATTATGAATAACATCAATTTTATTAAGATTGTTTTTGTTTGCTGAAGAATATAGTATATTTCCATAGTCAATTTTAGATCGAATAATTTTTCTATATGTTTGTAAAAAAATTGATTTATCGGCCCCCCAATAATTAATTGCTAAAGATTTTAGAATATTTAGACTTTTTTGCATTCGACGGTTAATTTATTGACGTGGGTTTTCCAAGTTAATTTTTGATCCAAAAACATTCGAAGAATTTCGATACAACCAACAAATTGTAATTGTTCTTCGCCAAGTTTGAAATATGGGACATACGATAGATTTTTGTTTTGAGAAAACTATGCATTCAGTTTTCTGATGAGATAATTTAAAATCTGTTTGTTGGGACCAGTCGTAAAGATTATTTAGAACTAATTGCATTAATTTTTGGCTTGGTTTAATGTTTTTACCTTTGCATAAGATCGTTATATCATCAGCATATTTCCTAACAATGATTGGAGGATCGATATTTTTATGAACTTCATTTATTGCTATCAGGAAACGTATTATACTTAAGATTGAACCTTCAGGAAAGCCGTTTTCGATTTTTTTTCTTTTGATAACTGGTCGATGACTCGGGTTCTCATTCTGTGATCCTTCAGGAAAGTTTTAATAAATTCAAACATATGACACACTATTCCAGGTTTTTGTAATTGCATTAGAATGATATATGCGCCCAAACCATATCGTATGCTTTCCCAATATCGAGACAAACTGCCAAAACATGTTTGTTAGCGAAAGCTTTATGTATGTAATTGTTAATGCTGATCAATGGAGATAGAGTTAAATGCCCATGTTGGAATCCAAACTAAGTGTTTCTGATTATGTGTTGTTCAAGAAACCAAACAAGTCTTGAATTTAGTATTTTTCCAAATAGTTTACACATATTGCAAGTTAAAGATATCGACCTAAAATTTGTAGGTTTTAATTTGTTTTTATTTGGTTTGAGAATTGGTATAAAGATTGCAGTACGCTATATTTTGGGGAACACATTTTGTGTCTAAATATAGTTATATATTTGTAACCATTTTTCTATGCGTTTCGTTGGAAGATTTTTAAGGATAATGTACGGTACACTGTCAGGTCCTCGTGAAGAGTTCTTTACATATTTCAGATGCTTCATGAATTTCTTTAAGAGTAATGAGATCATTAAGTTTTAATTAAACGATTTTATAAAGAGTGATTAACGATGTTGTTAACCCTTCTTGATCTTCTTTGAATATCCTAAAATTGTCTGAATAATTTGACGAGCTTCAATTTAGAGTGAAGGTATTTGCTACAATATAAACTATTTTTTGTGAGTTAGAATTATTTCGTTATTATCATTTTCAATATAGTTCATGTTACAATTTTTACGTTTACCTTGAATGGCATTAATTTTATTCCATGATTCTTTAACATCAGCTTTATGAGTTAAGGTTAGTAAGAAATTATTCCATGATATTTTACGATACTCTTTGAAGACTCTTCTAGATAGAGCTCTCGTTCTTTTGAATTCAATTTTGTTTTCAGTGTTTTTGGTTTTTATAAATATTTAAAGTATGTTTATAATTCTTTTGTGCTTCTCTACATTCTCCATTCCACAATGGTATTAGCCTTTTTCTTTTAGGGAAGGTAAGAGGTTCCAGTATTGGGATTGCTGCGTGAATGATGATATCTATCAAGTTGGTAACAATATCATCAATATTCTCAGCGACTAGAATATCATTATTTAATTTTTCATTAATTTGTTCTTTATATAGATTTCAGTTTGCCTTTTTGAAGTTCCACATTAATACAGTTTGATTTTTTTGGTAATATGTTGATATGTGTGTAGATTAATCAAGATTGGAAAATGGTCACTGTCATGTAAATCATTCAGTACTGACCATTCACAATTATGGGTGAAGTTGTGTGTACACATTGTTAGATCAATTGCACTACAATTTCCATTGCTACTATTAAATTGGGTAGGAAGACCCGAATTTCATAGATCTTACACTCATTTATTAAGGATTGTCTTTTAATTCCTCTTTAAACAATTTAAAAGAACCCCATATAGGATTACGGCTATTAAAGTCACATAATAATATAAAATGATTAGGTAATAGTCTCAAAATATCTTTAATTTCTTTAATGTCAAATAAGTAGCTATTAGGAAAGTATACATTGCATATACGAAGTGTAAATGGGGCGTAGATTTTAACAACTACGACTTTAATATTCGTTTGAATTGTAACTTTATCTGCCAGTAGATTATCTTTAATGTAAATTGCATCACCTCCACATTAGTAGTTAGAATTTATTCGATA